>CM053789.1:320984254-321151754 GCA_028749045.1 Cupressus sempervirens | reverse complement strand
TGTGTGTGTGTGTGTATGTATGTATGTATGTATGTATACACACACACACACAGATATATATAGACACACACATATATAAAATATGTAGATATACTATATAAATATAGGTATGTATACATGTGCATGTATATATTTGATAGATATGTGCATATGTAGATATTTTTCATTTTTCACTTATTATTATAATATATGATTGGTGTCTCGTTCTTTACTCCTTTCTTCCTTTTTATTTATATTTTATTATTTTTAATTCTTTTCTTTTCTCCCTATGCTCTTTTGTCTTGAGGGCTATCATCCTTCTTTTTTATCTTTATCTTTTTTCTTCCTTTTTACTTATGTTCATAGATATAGGTATATAGTTATAGACACACAAGATCATTAAATTTTTTAATTTATCTATTTGATTGTTCTCTATTTTCTTTTTCCTCCTTCCCATGGTCTATTATTTTTATTTGTGTTTGGGGTTGGGTCTTGTCAACTATGTCTTGTACTCTATCTCTTCTTTCCCCCTCCCCCCACCCTCTTTCCTTTAAGGTCTTATGGATTTGCATTATACCATCTTATGTTTTTTTCTCTCTAGCATCCTAGTGATAGATCATGTAGTATGATCTAAAACATTGATGTTAAAAAAATATAGACAATCAAATCCAAAAATATTGTAAGAATTCTTGAATAAATATAAGGAATTGTATTTCAATATGATAGAAGAATTTCTAAAAAAATATTTATTTTGATAAGAAATTTCATTTAAATGTGCATTATAAGGATTGCACTATTGGATGTCATAATAGATCTTGTCCAAATGTAAGATATGAATTTTATGTAATATAGCAAGTGAATATTATGAACCAAATTTGTAAGCTACCAACTTGTATTCTATAACTTGACAAGAATGGTTTCAATAGAACTATCAATTGATACATTAATCAAAATGTTAGTGGTGAATTATTCAGAAAAACATAAACTCATGCTCTTAACACATCAAGGTAAGGAGGATAAGCCAAGTAAAAGACATTTTAATAGCACCCATAATAAATAAATGAAAATCTTGAAGTGTGCTTTGTATTCTGTGGATTGTTTATGGAGAAGTGAAAATTGTTTCCCTTCCTATTACAGAGAAATAAATTAATTAAAGTATATTCCTTGGAATATTATTCAAAGAAACAATTTATAATCTAATAAAGGAAAAAAAAAAAGGGGCTTCCAATAGACCCTAGACATGAAATCATATGACCCTTCTATTACCTTCTTTTTAAAACTCAAGATAATAATAATAGCATCAACCCATGTACTGTCTATGAGGTAACCACATATTGAAGAAAATAAAAATAAACATTTTCCTAATTCTCAAGTTTAATAATCACATGATCGATGTGAAAAATTGTATGCTTTAGTATTCAAATATAAATAAGGGGCCAACAGTATATTGACTAACCCCATATACTTGTTGACCCCATGCTTCGTTCTATGTAGGAATTTGACTAGCCAAATGAGGACAAGAAATGATCATTGTTATAAAACATAAAATATGAGAATGTGAGGTGGAAATGCGGATGAGTGTCCACATTCTATTAGTTGCTCCCCCTTCCCAATAAACACCTTTCTATCTACCCCAACCCATCATCTTAGGACAAGAAAAAGACTCCCTCACATCTCCCTAAACTTGGCCAATTGGATGATGGGAAGATGTTTAGAACCATGTGACCATACATGGAGGAGGATATTTAAATTTTTTTTGGGCTACCATGCTAGACAAGGCTTTGGGAAGAGGTCAGCCAAGGGTGAGTTTAGGGTGGTGAAAGTTGTTGGAATATTCAAATGGGAAGTGTACTTCTAGGGGGGAGGGGGGTGTGGTGGCGTGGGTGAATCAAAAGTAACTAGTTTTATCATTTTAAATATTCTTTAACACATAACTAAAAGTAAAGTGCATGCATTGAAACATATAAGAAAACATGAAATAAAAAAGTGCATCAACACATAACACTAGGAATTTGGTAACCCATAAACCCTCTAGGAATAAGAAGGTAACAATGGGGTGGGGATGACACCCACAAAATCACTACAACAATATTTGGTCAACCACTTCTAATGGTTTGCCCTATTAAAGGCTTTACACTGTGTCAATAGTGGTCTAGTTAAAGGATTTACAAACACTTTACAAGAAGTGTCACCCTGTTAAAGGATTTACAATAGGTTGTTAAACCGACCTAATTCAATAGGATTTTCATCACCTTCTTCAAAGGTTCTCCCACCTAGCTGTTAAGCTAACCTATCAGCATAGGATTTTCAACATCTAATACAATGGTAAGAAAGTATTAGAAAAATTGATCTGATGAAATGTAATCTTCAATTGTTGGGTTTAGGTACTAGATCTACTCTTTCTATTCTACTCCTTGCTTGATCTGATCTCTGTGTGTGCCCCTTGTTCTATTCTGATCAACTAGATGTGTAATTGCTGCTCATTTCACTAAGTCCTTGACATCCCTTCTAATTGCTCTATTATGTAACAATCTCTTAGGAAAACTCCAACAACCTTACATTATGGTGGCCAAGTCTCCTTATAAGGACATTGTGGACTTAGAGTTTACAATGAAATCAAAAACTTAAAATTCCCACTCAAATCCTTAGATTTCGCCTATTGGTTGGATGTTGTCTCCAATTTTTTGATTGGGTGCATGCTGATATCATAGAAAAATGCAAAGGTTTGATCTTATCTTCTTATCCCTTTGTGAATCATGCAAAAATGATTGTGCATCTTATTTTGTCAAGGCACAAACTACTATGTTGATTTTGTGTTACTTGGTACATATTACATTATTGGTGCTTGGCACATGTTACATTTCTAGATTGCTCAACCCCTATTAAACTCTATGTTTCTTAGAATATTAATATTCCTAGATCACTCCACACATACTACATTTGGTCTTTCTCGGAATGAACCATGACTTGACATCTATATACTACTCAGCATAAATTACTCACTCGGCACCTGAAGTCACTTGACACCTGTTAAGATTCTAACTTGATACATATTATGACTCGGCATACATAGTGTACTTAGCATATATAGTAGAATTGGTTAAGTGTGTTGACACTCGAATATCAAAACCATTCTAAGTCTAACAATATCTCCCTTTGACATGAGTGTCAAAAACACTTAACTACACATTATTAAACTGATCTAATTGAGTACATTCTTTATTATTCTTGGCATGCATGCAAAATTTCAAAAATTTTAAAGTAACAATATACCTTGTGACTCCCCCTGATCTAATTGTACCTTGTCCACTCTTGAAACCAAAATTTTGTGCTAATGTGCCTAATACCCTTTTTCTTTTGTCCTGTTCCTGCATCCTGTGCCTATGTTCTGAATCTGACCTAAATGGAATCCCTATTTTAGATCTATTTTCCATATGTTTGTCAAAATTTTGCATCTCCCCCTCACTTTTTCTTAGTACCTATCTCCCTCATTTGGATATCTATAGACTTTCCACTTTATTCTCAAAATGAATAAAAGAATAATGAAAAAATGTAATCAAAGTTTGGTATTCTCCCCCAAAACATATATTCTCTTTATATAACCATCTCCCCCTTTCTTACATTGATGTCAAAGTGTCCTACAGAGTAATACCATACTTAGCCAAAAAAATGTTGTTTACCTCCAAAAGTATCTTCAAATTTGCATCCCAATTTTCCAAAGCAATTTCGAGTGACTTGTGTTGGATGGTAGTCTCTACAACAAGGTGTACAAGTCCATCTAGGGTAGAAAGATTTGGATCTTTGTTGAGGACTACTTCTACATATGCTTTCTCCTTGTGGAGGACCTCTAGGTGTGGGGTTAAGGAGGATTGGATTTGCATCAATTTTTCCTTTATGTTGGCTTCCTCTATTGTTAGTACAACTAACTCCCTTTGTGTGAGAAGTGACTATGGAAAATGCTTCTCACTTTGAGCTAGATTTGTAGGAAGTTGTAAGCTGGAAATCTTAATATTGCTCTCCAAGCTCATTATTTGTTGGCTAGTCTCTTGTGTGAAGTTGGAGAAATCACACAATTTTTTGTACAGTGACAAAATGTTCCCAAGTACAACTTTCACTTTTTCAAGTTTCTTTGCCAATTAAACTTGTGATAGTGCTATATCACCAGATTTATTTTCATTCACTTTTCCTTGAAACTTTATTTTTGACCATTCCATTAGTTTACATTAGTATCATGGTCTTCATTAGTCACCTAGTCAACTATTTTGATAGTTACTCCATTATGGACTTTGACTCATCTAGTGATTGCAAGTTGAAAGCATCCATGAAGATGTCTTTGATGTTAATTAATGCTTGCATGTGTCTAAACTCTTTTCTCAGTACCTCTTGTCTCTTTCTTCTATCCAATGCACCTTGTATTTCATTTATCTTTTCAATTGTGAGGGTGTTAGATTGATAGGAAGGAATAACAGTCTCTTCATCAAGCTTAGGATCTCCATAGTGAAGTATCTTGGCCACCTTTGTGGAGCTTGAGCCATGTTTTTGAATTTGCAAAGATATCATATTAGTGCTCAGCTTCTATAGAGTCTAAGTACGAGTGCCATTTTTTGGCAATTCAACCAATGTCTAGATTGTAGTTTTCTCCTTGTCTTTTTTTTCCTCCTTTTCTTCTTCTAATTTCCCTTCATTGATCACAATTGGTGGGGGTGAACCTATTAATTTTTCTAGTTTCCATGTACCTTCCCTTGTTTCTACACTCAACATCTGTAGTGCATCGCTTACTGCACTTGGTGGAGGTGGTGGTGGAACTAGTACTAGCTTAGTAGCTTTAAGGACCAAAGGTGGTTCTTCTGATTTCACCTTGACTCTTCTTAGATCTACTATTACCTTATGTATCTCATCAACACTAATCAACACTAGGTTTGTGTATAACTGAGCTTGTTGTGTAGATTGGTCAAGGATCTTTGAGAGATCCTTTATAGTCAAGGGGTTGATGTTTTGACATGATGTTTCAATGACATCCTTCACTATGATAGTCTCTATAGGTGTGATGGTTGCATGAGGAGGGCTAGGAGGTGGCATTTGTGTGTCTTGCACACTTTTTTCTTACTATTCATATGTTGCCTTTACCTATCCTTTAGCTGATTCATCTTCTTCTTTTCTTTTATTCTCTTCCTCTACTCTTCCTTCCTCACCTTTCTTCTGCTCTTCACCTTTCTCTTCTTTCCCTTTCTCTGCTTTTTATTTTGCATCTTTTCTCTTGGTGCTTGCCTCTACCTTATATTCCTCTTCATATACATCATCAATTGTCTTATAGATTGACTTCCACAATTGTGTGGATTTATTTACTACATCCTCAATCTTATTTTGTAGGATGCAAAATGCTTCGTATTTAGGTGAAAATTTTCTATTATGCCTTTTGTTTTCCTTAGTTATTTGACCCTTAGTCAGGTCAGGTAACACTCTAGCAAGGTAGATTCTCTGATCTCCCTTTCCATTTGCAAACAAAAATGCCATTTATTCTCTACTATTTTGTATAGCTCTTTAGGCATTGTATTTTCTAGTTCTAGAGGAGTGTATTTATATTCAGCTATCATGGCATACACTGATTCCTCTATTTTGTTCTTCTCTTCTTTATTGAGCTTATTAAAATCAAAAGATTTCAAATCATTTAAGTCTCCATTTCTAATATTTTCTCATAATTTATCAATGGCATTGGAGGGTGACTTAGAACTTTAAACTGGTTATTGTCCTCTGATTCTGTTCTTTCTTCATTAGAATTTGGTTGTGCAATGTGTTTTCTTCTCTTTCTTTTCACATCACTAGTCTATTTTGTTCCCTTATTTTTCTCTTTAGCCTCTTCTTTTACCTTTTGAGTTGTAGCCCTAGTGCTAGCCCTTATAGTAGGTTTCTTTGTTTTAAATTCAATGCGCTTTGTCACCTTCTTTGACTTTGGTTGAATTGCAAGCTATGTTTTGGCCTTTCTTTTCTTCCCTTTGGCTTGGGTAGGTGCTTCCTTAGCTTCTTCTTCCTCAGCACCTTCTTCTTTATCTTCTCCTAGGCCTTGTGTTAGCTCCATTGGCCCTTGCCTTGGTTCTTCTTCTTCTTCACTTTTATCTTCGTGTTCTCCTGCTTCTTCTTCTGCTGCTCCAGTCCCTACTATTTCTATATTAGCTCCAAATTTATTCTTGATTTTCTTTATTAATTTGTCTTTCCTCTTTACTAAAAAGGCTATCTTCAAATTTGTTACTACCCTAGACTTAACTACATCATAAGTGCCAAAGGGTTTGGTAGCCTTGTCTATTTCTTCTACAAGTAAAGCAGTGATTGTAGCTAAAGCTTGGTCTAGATCAAGTTCATATCCAAGTGGCTTAGGCCATCTTACTCTAGGTATAACAACTTGGATGTAGGTATAATCAATGTCAACTATGAAGTAAATGTCATGAGCATGTTGTTTAACTAGTGATACTAGTATCTTCATTCTTTGTTTCATTGACTTCTTAAAGTCCTCAAACTAACTTGTCATCTGAGCCTCAAAATTGTCACTCATTTTATCAATATACTCATTTATTTGTCTGACTATTGTCTTGTTTGAATCCCATTTTACCTTTCCAAATGAATGAAATTCTCCCATCACATTGAAGAATATGCATACCAACATTGATCCAAATTTTCACTTAGCTCCTTTTGATCTCCTTATAGCTCCCAAATTTTCATTGATGTGTTCTTTTCAATTGCTTCCCTTTTATCACTTCTCAGGGTCTTCGACTGATCTAGGGTTGGGAATCTAGTACCCCTATGGATTATCTTCTGTGTGATCTTAACTGACCTAGTTTTTAACCACAATGATCCATCATGAATTCAACTCAACACAATATCAATCTATTCTATCTTCAATACAATGGGAAAAACTAGGGCATTTGTTAAACCCTTCTTCTCAAGCACTGAAATTTCATCCTTCAATAATCCCTTGTAACACAGCTTATCAAAGGCTTGGAAAATCTCTAAGTCTCCTATGGCTCTAATTCTAAAGTTGTAACATTTTCTTACATCTTGTACCATAACTACCTTGTCTAGGATAACTGACAAAGCACCAATTGGGTCATTCTTTTATGCAACCTCAGATATATGTTTGAATTTAGGTTTCTTAACCTCATTACTGACAAGTTGAACTTCATGAGCCTCTTTCCCTTTGGTGGTTTTAGAGCTTGATGCCAGTGTAATTAAACTAGGGTTTAATTTTCAAATGAACTTTCAAATACTGTGTAGCTTGGCACTTGATAAAATACCTTTGAATCTAAGAGTTTGTGTTGAATTGCTATTGATATCCATGCAAATTGCTGTTAGGTTGCTACTTGATCACCTCTTCACTCTTCTCATTTTCACTCTATATTTGAATGACATAAAAATGAGAGAAATGTGACCTTATATTGTTTAAAACCTAGCATTTATTACATAATTCTTATAGATGTAAACTTGGCATTTGAAGGTTTCATCAAAACTTAGCATCCACTTATTTCTAATTTCTCGGAAAGAACTTATTATTTCCACTTGATATCAACTAGACCTTCCAATGGTACTAGCTCAACAGCTTCCACAAAACTTTCAAGTTTTGTCTTGGCATCTTTTTCTCATGTTGATTTCTTCTTTCTAGTACTTATTTGTTCTTTGGGACTGATGTAAAATATATCTACATATATCAACCCCATACACTTGTCTTGTGCTTAATTGGATGAAGTTTGATCACTTGACCTCTTGGGTGAAGTGACCCCTCCATTGGATGTGCTTGATCCATCTCTTCTTTGCCATGTCCTTTTCATTTCTACATTGATGTGTTCCACATCAACTTTTTCTTCACCTTGATTGACTTCTACCTTGGGTGCCTTGGCCCTTGCTGGGCAATACCTATTGATATGTCTAGTTTTTAAGCAACTAAAACATGTGGTTGGCTTAACCACCTACTGTAATTCCCTCCAAAATGAGTTCTTATTCAATTTTAAGGAACATGATCTTATTCCTAATAGTAATGACAACTTTTCCTAGTGTTGTAGCCCTAATTGTAGTGGTGTCCATAGTTGTTTCTCCTTGTAGGCTAATTAGGTGTCCACATAGGCTTTGATCTACATTAAAAGGTTCTATATCCATACTTTCTATACTTATAGCATTGACCATCAAATCTTGGTGTCCTTATGACTTTAGTTCTGCAATCTTGTGTTAGGTGTCCTTGCATATTACACTTATGACACTGAACTTTGTTCTTCGTTTTGTCTTATTGATTGGCCTTCCTACTTCTACATACATTAGTTGTGTGCCCCTTTTTACCATAGAAATGAAAAGTGTGTTTCGAGTTCTTAACTTTTTCACTCCTTTTCTCTTCTCTTTTTAATGTCTCACCTTCTTCAGTACTAGTGACTCCTAATCCTGAAGTGCCACTGTTGGATCTTGGTGATTTTAGTAACTACTCAAAGTGCTTGATGGCCTCACTTGACTTGTTGAAGCTCTTCACTATCTCCTTTTCTCTCTTCAACTCGTTCGTCAATTGATCATTCTAAATTTTTGGAGTGGAGATCTTAATGTCCTTCATTTTTATCTCATGATGAGCATTCATCATCTGGCTAAGCGTGTCCAACTACATGTTGGAAATCCTTGTAAGTTCTATGGACTTGTCCTCAAGTCTATTTTCAAGGTTTCTTTTGTCATCCACAAGTATGGCTCTATCCTCAATTTCTCCTTTCTTTTATTCAATTATTTCACATATCATCATGGCTTCTGAAACTTGTTCCATTTTAAGAGATCTTATCTCTTTTTCTTGGCCTCTATTTTTCTCCATCAATTCTACTATTGCTGCATCAAATTCCTTGGAATCTCCATTAGCAAACACTTGTGTGGTGTCATTCTCAGCCATGGCTATGTCTTTCTTTCTTTTTTCTTAGTTCCTCTCTGGCTTTCTCCAACTTGTGTAGAGCGAGATGCACATTAATCACTTGATTGTCTATGATCTTCCCAAGTTTTAAGACTTCCATCTTTTGATATTTTTCTGTAAGCTATTAGGCTTCTCCTTGTGAGAACTAGTGCTTTGATACCAATTGTTGGAATATTCAAATGGGAAGTGTACTTTTGAGGGGGAGGTTGGATTAGAAGTAGCTAGTTTTATCCTTTTAAATCTTCTTTAACACATAACTGAAAGTAAAATGCATGCATCTAAACATATAAACAAACATGAAATAAAAATATGCATCAACACATGACACTAGGAATTTGGTAACCTAAAAACCCTCCAAGAATAAGAAGGTAAAACTTGGGAGGGGATGACACTAACAAAATCACTCTAGCAATATTTGTTCAACCACTTCTGATGGTTTTCCTTATTAATGGCCTACCTTGTTAAAGGCTTTACACTGTGTTAATAGTGACCTAGTTAAATGGTTTACAAATAGTTTACAAGAAGTGTCACCTTGTTAAAAAATTAACACTAGATTGTTAAACCCACCTAATTCAATAGGATTTTCATCACCTTATTCAAAGGTTCTCCCACCTAGTTGTTAAGCTAACCTATCAACATAGGATTTTCAACATCTAATACAATGGTAAGAAAGTATTAGAAAAATTGACCCGATGAAATGCAATCTTCAATTGCTAGGTTTAGGTACTAGATCTACTCTTTCTATTCTTATCCTTGCTTGATCTGATCTCTGTGTGTGCCCCTTGTTCTATTCTGATCAACTAGATGTGTAATTGCTACTCATTTCACTAAGCCCTTAACACCCCTACTGATTGCTCTATTCTATAACTATTTCTTAGAAACTCAATAACTCCAACAATGTTACATTGTGTTTTCCAAGTCTCCTTATAAAGATATTATGGACTTTGAGTTTACAATGAAAGCACAAACTTAAAATTCCTGCTCAAATCCTTAGATTTTGCCTATTGGTTGCATGTTGTCTCTAATTTTCTGATTGGCTGCATGCTGATATCATAGGTAAATGCAAATGTTTGATCTTATCTTCTCATCTCTTTTTGAATCATGCAAAAATGGTTTTTCATCTTAGTTTCTCAAGGCACAAACTACTATGTTGATTCTATGTTACTCAACACATATTACATTACTGATGTTCAACACATGTTACATTTCTAGATTTCTTGGCACCTATTACACTCTATGTTTCTTGACCCATTAATATTCCTAGATCACTTGGAACATACTACGTTCTATCTTTCTTGGCATGAACTATGACTTGACATCTATATAATGTTCAACATCCATTACTCACTCAACACTTGAGGTCACTTGGTACCTGTTGAGGTTCTAACTTGACAATTACTATGACTTGGCATACATAGTGTACTTAACATATAGAGTAGATTTGGTTAAGTTTGTTGACACTTGAATGTCAAAACCATTCTAAGACCAACAAAAGTAAAGTGTGATATGAATATAAGGCACGAGGTTTAGTAATTTATAGTATATATATTTAGAAAAGGGTCGGCCAAGCTAATCCACATGTCTTAGAAAGTGATGTATGTTTAAGAGAATTGGGATATTTAGAGGATATTTAAATAAGATAGTTTAGTAGTGAGGAACGTAAGTCAAGTAGATAGTAATAGTATTTTTTAACTAGGGAATTGTCATGGGTTCCTTAGTATTAAACTTGGATTAAGGATTATAGGTAGTTTAGACTTGACTTAATAATATGATTGGTAGATAATGGTTATAAGTTAGTAAGAAATTAAATCATTATTTATGTATCATGGCTATTAAACTATTAATTTAGTTAGATTTTAGTATTTTGATATTTAGTAATTGGCAATGTCTTAGTTATTTAGTGGTTTATAATCGATTATAAATTTAAAGATTGGTAAGGGATTTGTAGATTTTGAATTGGTAGATTAATTAATTAACATATAATTTAGTTTTAGATTGTACAGAATGCATGTATACTTCAATATGGATATGGACCTAATATGTGTAGCTTATACATTCAAATAGATTTATTATATATATACAATGATAGATGAATGACTTAGTTGATGTAGTGGTACAATATGGAGGATCAGAATGAGGAAGTAATTAAATAAGAATGCATGAAAGAATTTATTAGTGTTAGCTAAATTGCTAAACTTTGTTAATGACTAATAATACTTAGATAGTACATCATTATAAATTATTAGAATTAGATACAATGCCAAGATGTAAGTATACAAATAAAGTATTAGCCCCATAAATGGGGTCAACAACCATGCTCATATAGAAATTTGTGAAGTTGTGGATTCCATTAAATGATTCATGTTAGGATATTTTATCCTATATATATAAAAATAATTAAATTAGGTCATTTAGAAACTAAGTATGATCATAATCTTAACATAATATTTATGGTACCAATTGTGTACATTATATATGTATACTAAGGTCATTTGTATATATTGATATAGGACCACCCTTATCATGTTTTAAAACTAAAATATTTGATAACTCAAAAATAAATTTTGTTTTCATAAAATTTTAATGCTAATAGATGCAAGCCTTGGGAACATGTTCCCTTGATAACTAAGAAGTCAACCAAGACTAAGATATGATTAACATTGTAGTAAGAAATGACTAGAAGAGAATTTTTAATGAATAATTCCCCTATTCTCAAGGTTCCAAACACCGAGCATTATCTTTGGAAAAAAAATGTAGCTGTGTTATTGCCCTAAAATTTTGGGCATGACATCAAGCTTTTGGATCCAAATGCAAAAAGGGTTTAATTTTAAATTCATTTATTTCTTTTCTGTCCTTAGTTGGTTTCTATGTTTGCACCATAATTTGATGTGAAATTTCAATTATGGGTCCTCACATTCTTTAGGAGCCTTTGCTAGAAATAGGGATTACTAAGGTTGGGGGGGTGGGGGGGGGGGGGGGGGGTGTGAATTAGTAATCTACAAATTTTAATCATCAACTAGATATTATTACCTACTTTAAACCATGCATAGCAAAGAAATGAATTAATGCTAAGAAATAATGATAGAAATGCACAAACATAGCATATAATTCCATATTTTGTTCACTAGGGAAACCCAAACCAAGGGAAAACCCTGGTGGGGATAATACCCACTAGATAATATATTGATATATAAGTTCCTTGTTGGAGGGTGGACAATATTAGGAGTCAATGAGAAAATTTAGTATAAGAAGTCCTTGTTAGGAGACTATGAATCCCTGTTACAATATTTCAACCCTGTTACGAGTTGTAGTTCAATGTATACAAGAAGAGCCAACTTCCCTAACATGAAATTTCAACTACAAGAAGAGTTGAATGCTCAGTCAAGTAATTTACTATTATTTTCTTTCCTTGTCTGATCTTTTGATCTTCAACTTGATCTTGGATCACTAGATCACTCATATAAAACTTTGAATATATCATTTTCACATATAGTCATAATTCACAATTCATACTTCCACTTCACTTACATACTAAACAAAGATAGAACAGTTCTTATCACAGTAAGTCCTTTGAATAAATACCACACCTTTACACAAGTTATTTCTATGTCAACTAAGAGCATAAGTCACTTTTCCAATTTAGAGTAAACATCTAGGATATCAACCCTAATTGGAGAAGTAATTGTTTTGTAAAAAAAATAATTTGTTCCTTCAATTCATTTTCTTGCATCATCAAAACATGATTATCTTTTTTTTGGACACTTCATATAAAATTATGAGGTTACACACATCATCACTAACATGTATACTTTCTCCATGTAACTTTTCTAGTCATAAGATGGCATTTGCAACATGTTAATAATACATCGCAATAAACAAATTATACACTTAGATAGTTTTCTAATTAGCAAACACTAAGTATCTTTATTTCTGAGGTTTCCTATAAACATGTACATCATGTGTTTCCATAAATGAAAACAATTACATATCACTATTAGCCAATTGTCAACAATCTCACCCTTTGGCTTGATGGCAACTAAATAGGGAAAATTGGCTAAGTGACATAAATGTAACTATCAAAATAAAAATTACATCTATTATAACTTGTTCAACTCAACATATATGCTCCCCCTTATAATATACTTTACACTTTTACAATATTTACATGTATCTCTCCCCTCTGTATCTTTCCCAATAATCTCTACTTTTTTCATGTATACAATTTTCACATATTTCCTCCTTTGACATCAATGAAAAAGGTCAAATGTAAAGATATTATCCAAAAATTGTCAAAATTGTTGTCCCTCACATTGAAATAATCTTCATACAATCATCAATATTATTCTTTAGATTGTCCATATCTTTGTTCCATGTCTCTTTGGCAGACTCAGCTGATGTGAGAATTGCACATAAAGCATATGATGCAATCTCAACTTCATTGATATATGAATACCAAAAGTTTTAATATGTGTCCTTGGATTTGACACATTCCTCTAGTTTTTTTCTAAACAAAAGATAACTTTCGAGCAATCTATTCTCTTAAATTAGATGTTCTCTTAGAAATATGCTTTTTCCAAAGTTCTAGTTTCTTGATGTCATTGTGAATACTAGAAACTTGACTCTCAAAATCATCAACTTTGCTAGATGGATCTTGGATTTGGCTAGATAAAGCCTCTAGCCTATTCATCTTTATTCTATTTGACTATTCAAGTCTTTAGTTAGCTTGTATGATAAGGTACACTTAACATACAAATGTTTTCCTTCCTATTGACATTTTCAAAGTTCTTTTATACATATTTCAATATTAACTAACTCATTCTTGATATTCTAGTAGATGGTGCTAAACAACTAAGAATCATGTGATATTTGAGTCTTCACCACTATTACATTCAATCAATTTGTTAAATCTTCATCAATATACTTTAACATTGCTTGTGCTCTCTGTTCAAGATCTGACTCAAAAAGTGTTGTGTAGTAGATCTTTTACTTTGATTAAAGTTTTGTACAAACTTTTCATAGTTTTTTTCTCCTATATGAGTTTGGATAGGGATGAGATAAGATCCATTTGATCATCATCACTAGTAGCCAAACTAGCAAGATAGAGAGGAGGAGATGAACTATATGGTTTGGTCACATCCTCCCTATATTTATTTTCTTCTTCTTTAGTTCTTATTTCTTCCTCTTCTTTCTTTAAATTTTCCTCTCTTTCTCTTTTCTCATCTAATATTTTTTTCTCTTCTTCCTCTTTTCTCCTTTCCTATTGTTCTTTTGCAATCCTTTATTTATCTTCACCTTCCTTTCTTTTCCTTTCTTCCTCGAGTAATTTTTTCTTGGCTTCTCCTATCTTCTTCTTTTCTACCTGTAGTAGTCTCTTCTCTTCCTCAATTTTCTTCAGCTTATCCTCAATATCTTTGGTGTTAGGTACATTTGGTTTGGAACCACCAAATGGACTGATATCATCAATGTTTATTATAACATTGGTTTGATCAATCTACATAATGTCACTACTTACTGACACTTCTAAGGTTCAAGGAGTTGGAGGAGATGTTGCCTGTGATTTTGTTAACATATGATTGATAACTACTATAGTCTCCTTTCTCAACTTATCCTTTTCAACAACCATGAATAGAAATGGTTTCAATTTATTTCTTAAGTATGTCATGAGGTTATTGAATAATCCATTTATTTCTCCTTCTTCATCAGTCTTGCAGATAGTCCTCAACATATACTTCTCAAGTTCAAGGTCTTCTTCTCTTATAGAAGTCTTTTTAGCTACAAGTATCTCATAGACTTTCTCGTTCATTACTCCTTCAAAATCTTTCAAACTTAGATCATTTGTTGTGATATATCTTACAAAAGATATATCAATCTGATCCTTCTAAAAATTATTATATAAGTCATAAAAAATTTCACCTGAACAAAGTTACCTTCATTGGAAATCATTATATTTGTCTTCTCAATATTTTTCTTCCATGGTTATCGAGCTTTTCCTGCTAGTTGTTTAGGTGGAGTCACATTTTTTACTTTTTTAGTTTCTTGTTCCTTGTCTTCTTAACCTCTTGACTCAATTGTCAACAATGTTTTCTACCTCTTACCAGGCCCAGTAGCTGATTGTTTGACTCTCATAGTATTTGAGTATATTGCTTCCACTAATCTCTCTGATTTTCCTTTTTTCTCAATGGTGAACATCAAAAATTTCTGCATATGGTATGCTCTATTCCAAATATTTTTTAGCAACTAATAGTGACAAGGTTTGTATGTTTAATACACCTTTCTTTAACATTTGTCTTGTGTCCTCAGATTCTCTCTCTATTATGTTGGCCTCTGATAGTGCCTTTAATTATTGATTCAACATTTTAATGTGATGGCTTCACCAAGGTTTTTTGATAAGAATCCTATGTGATCTCATTGGACATGCCAAATTTGTATTCAACTTTATCATTTTCTAAAATCAACAACAAATCAATCTAACTAACTCCAACATTGTCATTCAACTCATTGCTCAAGGAATCCAAAAATGTCTCCCAAGGTTCTACTACTTGAATGTAAGTGTGAACTATATTAACTAATATACAAATGTCTACCTTAAATCTATCCAAAAATTCTAGTGAATTCCTAAATATAATTTTAATCTCATTTTAAAAGTTCCTCATTATAAAGCTTCTACTGTCTAATATCTTGTCTATAGTGTGCCTTTTGCATACCTTTGTGATCTTCTTCGTAGTGCATCTATCACTACTCATTATTTATGTGACTAACAAGTAGGGAAATCTCTTTAGTACATGGAAGAATATGTGATTTATCAATGATTGGAATCTAAACAAATAATTCTTGGTTCTCTTAATCTTTTCAAGGTTTTCAAAATAATTCTACTAAGAAATCTCACATCATCTTGCTTGATGGATCTTATTACCATGGCCTTCCCATTATATACTTCCTTAGTGTAACTCTCCACTTTCTTCTTAACCATATTCTCACCTATGGGTACACTACCTTCTTTGCTAAGGCTAGTTACCTCATAAATAAGGTTGGTAGAAATGTCTACTACATTATCTTTCATACACAATTTTCCATCATGTATCCTATTCAATATGATTTGAGTCCATTCATCTATATCTAGATCACGATAGAAATGATACTTAAACAAGTCAAGTTCCTTTTAATGTTCAAATACGGGCTTTATAGTCATGTCAAGGTTAAAGATTAGTTTCATATCATTATTCATATATTCACTGCCAATTGTCTCAAAATTGCAAGTCAATTAATTTTCTATGTTCAAGGTAAACTATGTTGTTTGGAATGAGAGACAATGCATAGTTATGGTTTCCTTCATAAGGTTTTACAAAGACAATTTTAAACTTTGCTCTATCCTCATTCTCAACGCTATGTACTAATGACATATCTATGATCTTTATCAATATGAACTTTTACCAAGAAAATTTGTTAAAAAAATGATAATATACCTTTTTCTAGAAATAGGGTTTGCTTCAAAATCACTCTGACAAGTCACTTTGTAATGCTCTTTCCTTTGAATGTGTTTGTAATGAAGTAAAATCAATTCTATACTCCATTTAACCATCAACTTAAGGTTGTATTAATTTCATATAGAAAATATGAAAAAAGTTGTTGCTTGCATTCTACAATCAATAAATTGCACAAGGTCATCTATCCAATCTTTGGATGTCACTTGAGGTTTACTATAGCCTCCTTCCATCATGGAAAATATCCTCAAGACTTTGCATTATGAAATTCTCTTCAAAAACTTACTTTTCATATTTTGTTATAGAATTAGCCTTTACTTTAATACCAGTAACTTTGAATTCTATCATAACTTCTTTAGATGAGCTCCAAATCACAACCAAGCTTAGGTACCATCTAAAAATAACAAGATACACCTTTTCCCAACTTCACTAACTCTAATTTGTTATTTGACTAAAGTTCTCAAATTCTAATCTTGTAAACAAGCTTAATTCAACTTAGTGCAATCAAACTCAATGACTAACTTCAACCTTCCTATTTCATTATTATCTAACTTTTCTTTTGAAATATCTGTTCCTTTCATGAATCCTTCATTAATTTCTTCTCAAAGTTCACTCACAATGTTTCTCTATTCTTCATTTTCTTTTCTAGTTTTGGAGTTCCTTTCATGGTTCCTTCTATCATTCCTTCTATTCTTGAATTGTTTTCCATTGATTCTTCTATTTCTAAAGTTTCTATCCATTTTGTAGTACTTTGTTGTATGTCTAAAGTTGTTGCATAACTGACATATATTTTCTCTACTTCTAGGATTCTGTTGATCATTAGGTGCATGACAATTTTGAGCAATGTGTCCTAAGTTGTTACTCTTATAACACATGATATGCCTTTTGTCTTCATAAGGTCTTCCTTCACCTGATGATCTTTCATTACATTTTCTTCTATCTATAGGATTAGTATATCTAGACATTCTACTATTTCTTCTTCCATTATCATAATTAGGTTTCTTATAATCAATTACATTATGACCATACCATGACAATTATGACAATAAAATCTCTTAACACGATTGAATGACTTATTAGTACAATATCTTTTCATATGACCTATTTCATTACATAAAAGGTGCTTTCATACTTGATTTCCTTAGGAGTTTTCACTTTCTTTGATTCATCCAAGATTTAAGCTTCCTTGTTTTGCTCAACTTCTTTAGGTTTCATAGAAGATAGACTAGATTCAATCTTATCAACACATTTGTCTTTTTTTGGACCTAATATAATCTCAATTTTCTTAATAGATGTGTTAATTAGATATCCAAGACTAGTATTCTCATAAGAAGCTCTCTATATAGACTATATTAATTCACCTTTTACAATAGTATTATACTTAAGGAGTTCTTCATGATCTTCTTTCAATGATTCAAACTCAGATGTTTTTCTTTGCTAGGATTGCTCTTAGATCTATATTTTCAATCTTCAAATCAGATTCAACTTTGCTAGGATCATTTCTCAAAGTCAACTTCAGATTTTTAATCTTCAATTCATGCTTCAAGATCTTGTACTATGTCTTAAACTTTTAATAATCATCATCACTAGTTCTAGATTCAATAGATGCAAGCTTGGATTTCAGAAGTTCAATCTTTCCTTCAACTTACCAATGTATACTTTAGATTCTTCATATCTATCCTTTAGCTTATCTCTTTCTCTAGTAAGGAGATCAATTTGATCAAGAACTTCTTTGCGGTTCTTCATCAACTATTCCATATCCATAGGGATCTTACTTAAGTTGTTAAGCCTCTTCAAAGTAATTGGGGGTGAACTAGTAATCTACAAACTTTAATTGCCAACTAGATATTATCACTTACTTAAACCATGCATAATAAAGAATTAAAGTAATGTTGAATAGTAACAATAGAAATGCACAAATATAACTCATAACACCATATTTTGTGAACTAGGGAAATCTTGGCCAAGTGAAGGCCCCAGTGGGGATGATATCCACTAGATAATATATTGATATATAAGTTCCTTGTTAGAGATTTACCCTAAAAGAAGTCAATGAGAAAATTTAGTATAAGCAATCCTTGTTTGGAGACTTTGAATCCTTGTTAGGAAATTCCAACCCTATTATGAGTTGTAGCACAATGTATGCAAGAAGAGCCCACTTCCCTAACATGTAATTTCAACTACAATAAGAGCTCAATACAAAATCAATTAATTTACTATTATTTTCTTTCCTTTTTTGATCTTTTGAACTTCAAATCAATCTTGGATCTCAAGATAACTCATACAAAAACTCACATATATAATTTTTATATATAGTTAGAATTCGTAATTCATACTTTCACTTTTCTTATATACTACACCAAGATAACATAGTTCTTATAACAAGACGTCTTTTGCATAAATACCATGCCTCTACACAAATTATGGTTGGGCTAGCTAAGACCACAATTCACTTTTCCAAGTTAGAGTAAACATCTAGGATATCAGCCCTAATTGGACAAGTGATTGTTTTATAAACAAAAAAATTCTTTCCTTGAATTCCACTATCCGACATCATCAAAATATGATTATCTCTATTCAATACAGTCTATACAAACTTTTGAGGTTATACACATCATCACCAACATGTATATTTTCTCTATGTAGCTTTAATAGTCATAATATGATGTCTGTAACGTGCTGTAAACAAAACAATACATTGTAGTAAACAAATTCTATACTTAGACAACTTTCTATTACCAAACATTAAGTATCTTTACTTTTGAAGTTTCATGTTAGCATGTACATCATGTGTTTCCATAAATGAAAATAATTACATATCAGTATTAGCCAATTGTGAATAGTCTTACCTTGAAACTTCCATATAGACTCTCATTTTGCATTCATTTATGGACAAGAGGTCATGAGAACCACACAAGTAATGGTGAAATAAAGATACAAGATTTTAGGATGATGATATACAAGATCAAGCCATTTTTGAATTCAAGCATTTTTTTGAACATACCATTGTGAACATCTATTTGGAGTAATAAAGATCCCATCTTCCTTGATGTCAATATTCAAGCATCAAAGATACAATCATGAGAGAGAATTATGGATTACAAGTTTGGTAGGAGTACTTTAGCCTTGGAGGCTTAGTATGTTTTCTTATCTCCTTCAAGTCTATGCAATGCTTTCTCGTACATACACATGCTAGGGTTTTAATCTAGAGGATTAGATTTGGGCATTAAACATTAAATGCACATACATATTCTATTAAAATTGGCTATTTGTGGAGGTGGAGATCACCAAAATGGGGGTTTGACTAAGGAAAAACCCTATATAGCCACCCCAAAACACCATTTTTCAGATATATACAATTGATGTTTCAAGAAGTACCCTTTTTTTCCAAACTTTTGGGAGAGGTACAATGGTGCCCTAGGGTAAAATTGTACCCCACTATTTGGGTAAAATTTTTTTGGGTTTTCTCCATTGCAGTTTTCTAGATTAGGATCCAATTGCAAAATTTCTATAAATTGACACAGGCATCATAAAATAGGTATTTCCAAATTAATTCCATCACGGGGTATGTATCTTGTCAAATGTCAAGCATTTCTATATTTATATTATTCCATTTCAACTCAAAATACAAATGAAAGGTGGTGAGTGCTAAAGGCATTATTAAAGCTTCCTTTTTATCCTATTCATTTTTGTGAACCCATTTATGACAACTATTTCTTTTTTGTGTTATATTTAAATCTAGCATTTATTTAATTTATATTTCAAAAGTAGAAAACAATTTGCAAAATTTCTTTAAAAAATATAAAAACATTTACATTTTTATGTTGTTCATATTTTAAAATGTATGATTCTTGTTTTGAATACTTTGATGAGGCTTTTTTTGCAAAAGATGATAGATTATCTAATGAGGTACATGGTAGTGAGGATGAAAATGGTCTATATAAGATCTCCATTGATCTTATTCCTATTTCACTCTCCCCCATAACCTCTCCAATTGACCTTTACCATAGGATGTGTGTTCATGGTTGCCTTCATGTCCCACTATATAAAAAATTAATAAATGTAAAAGGATATATCCTACACCTTTGACGATGGTAAAAAAGTGTCCTTAGATAATAATTAAGTGTAAACCTAGAGATCCTTTCAATTTATTTGATAACTATGATTCTATTTCACATGCTTATCACACATAGAATAACCCTTAGCCTACTATTTTGGTTTCTTTATCACCTTCTCAAACTATTCTTCATCAAGCTCCTAGGTTTTCTTCTACTTTTGTGGAGTATGACTTAGTTGACTAGCTATGTGCTAGTCCTACTAGGATATCTTTATGGGAATTACATCAAGCTTCCCTGACATATAATGAGGCATTTCAAAAAGCTTTATCTACTCTTCCCACTTTTCCTTCCAATCAAGGGAATATTAATTTCTATTTTAGATTGCTTGCATGCTATGCCTTATGCAGCTTCTATCATGTTTTTTGATAATGATTTACATTCTCTTAAGGTGAAGAATCAATATGATGCTCTTATGGTTGATATTTCTATTAATTAGAGTATCATTTGAAGAACATTAATTGATAATGGACATGTGCTTGATGTTTTTAGAATGGATATGCTTAAAGAAATTAAGGCTAATCTCAACACTATTCAACTTGATAATGTCCCTATACATGGATTTGACAATATTGTCAAGAGAAATTTGGGCATTATCACCTTACCTATTAGAGTTGGTCCTATTAGTCTAAATACACGTATTCATGTTATGTCTAGACCTCTCAATTATAGCCTTCATTTAGAAAGACCATGGTTATATACTCTGCATGGAGTTCCTTCTAATCTTCAGCACAAGGTTAGGTTCATTTATAAAAACTTAATGTATACATTAGATGTGGATGATGCACAAAATCCTTGCCGAAATGGATAATATTCTAAAATCTCTATGCCTCTTTAGCCAAGTAAAAAGATTGAAAAATAACCTAAGAAATGACCACTTGAGATTCAACAAATGAAAGCTCCATATTCTTCTTTGACTGAGGATGATTGGGAGACATTGGATCTTAATCCTAATTTCATTGGAGAATATAATGTCTCTCATCTAGAATTCATGAAGAAAGAAATTGAATTTGAGAAAAAGGTTTTTATTTCTTCTCCACTTTCTAAGGAACTAAAAATTATATTTTTCCACTTTGATTAATGAAACAATTGAAACAGTAAAGCTTGATTGTTCTGATATTGTGACATATAACACTCCTTGCACTCCATTTGAAATGGCTTATTGGTATAGTTTTGGTTATCATTTCATTTAAAACCAAAATTTAATGGGAAATGCTGTGGTAAATATGATAAAGGTATACAAGTACCTTTGGATAATGAAGTTTATGATCATACGTAAGGATTAGGATTACTTTTCCTCTTAATGTTAATCACATAGGATAAAAGTACAAAGTTGTCTTACCTTTTAGGTTAACTTATCAGAATGACTAAATATTTGTATTTCTATATAAAAATTAATTTTTTTCAAACATATGAACTTGGTAAATTTATTTTAGCTAAGTTATATATGGTCTCATACTTTTCCAATTGGAAATATCTATTAAGTGCATGTTTTATACAAGTTTGTATCAAATTACTAAAGAAATATAATTATTTTAGAAAACTAACATTTCAATAACTCTTACTATTTTTTATGATATTTTTTAGTACAATATAAAGATTGTTTTATAGATCTCAAAGTCAAGAATATTCTTATATAGAGTTCATAGTTTTTGAATTAGATATAGTATATTGTAATAAAAAAATTCTACAAGTACATTTTTTAACAATCAAGAAGATGTCAATTTCGATAAAGAGAAAAAAGGTAAATCGTATCAAA
Organism: Cupressus sempervirens; assembly: GCA_028749045.1. NCBI lineage: Eukaryota > Viridiplantae > Streptophyta > Pinopsida > Cupressales > Cupressaceae > Cupressus > Cupressus sempervirens. The sequence continues at coordinate 321,129,500 of CM053789.1, read as the reverse complement.
ACAAGTAAAAAATTATATGATGTTCTAGAAGAGAGAGTCCTCTTCAAGAATGTAAAATTGTTCTTTTGGTTAGAATAGGTTTACTTTGAAAAATGTGATGTGAGATGAAAACTATCAATTTTGGGTTAGTTGAAATTTGAGTGGTTATAAAAGAGAAAATATAGGTTTAAATTTTATTTTTTATTTTTGATTGTTCTAGCTTCATATTATCTTTATAACATAATCTAAGATCAAATGGAAACAAGTTTATTTCCATATAATTTTGTGGTGGAAAGAAACCCTTAATTTTTAGCATTTTTTAGCAACTAAAATGCTAGCCTTAAAAAATAGGAAAATATAACAATTCTTATTCCAAATAATTATTAAAAATTATAATTCTAAACTTCATCCATTTCTACACATTTCATTAGTTTACTTCATTTACAAATTCTAAATAATAATAATAGTTTTATATCATTGAAGGTGAACATTTATACTTTTCTTAGCCTTTTCCATTATAAAAGGGTGACACAAGTTTGTGCCTTTACCCATATGTGGTGGATTGTTGAAATTTGTTAACCAACTTCTAATTGACATTAATCAAGTACTTACTTTGGATATTTTTCCTAAACAGGAAACCTTAATGGAATTTTTATGGGTTTATGAAGATTTACCTAAGTTCCATCACAAATGTATAGGCATAGTTTCGGTACACTATTTTCAAAGTTTTAAAGTTCACCTCATAAAGGTTTTCCCCAAATGTTTATGGTTTTTCCCTAACCATATTTCTATGAATTTTCAATGTTTTAAAGTATTTGATGTAGAGGTTCCTTGGATTTAGGTTTTAACGCTTAGAAAATTTAGTTTCAATGAAAGAACATGTTTTTTGAAGATCTATTGCTATGAAGATTGAATAAAGGCCAAAAAACATAATAGATGAGAGTCTAGAATGTCTAAAATTGGAAGGAAAGCATGTGAAGAGATGAATAGAATAAAAAATCTATGCCAAGAAAAGAGAAATGTTTACTAAAATAGAGAAGTCATTTTTAGATTTTCCATTGGAGAAGAAAATGTTTCATTTTCCACCAAAGGGAAAAGCATACCAGAAAACACATTTTCCACTACACCTTTCATAGTCATTTTAAAATTTTCCATTGGAGAAGAAAATGTTTCATTTTCCACCAAAGGGAAAACCATAGCGGAAAACTCATTTTTTGCTAAGTCTTCCATAGTCAAAGTTTAGTTTTACAAATGAGGGGAGAAAAGGAAAATCTTAATAAAAAATGAAGATATATAGAGTCTAATACAAAGAACACTTCAAAAAAGTAATTTATGAATCAATCTACATCAAAGTTGTGTCCACTACATGGAGGTGGAAAATTGAAGATTAGGTGCACTTTCCACACTCAAAAATGGAATTCCCACCAAGTATCAAATTAACAATAGAGAGATGGAAAAGAGATCTTAATTGATTAAATAAAGAATTATAATATAATAATGATTTATCTCTTGAAAGGTTTGGACATTAGCATGACATTAAATATGAAGTGGAAAATTCATTTTATGCTACACCTTTCATAGTCTGGTTGGAGTGTTGTGCAAAAGGGAGAGGACAAAAGTTAAATTTCAACCAAGAATGAATTGCAGTGTTCTTTAACTACTGACCTAAGAGAAAAGAAGAAGTATTACTTTGTTAATTATTTATAAAGTGTAGTTGTTACTAGAATGTGCAAATTTCACCTATAACAAAGAAGAAAACTAAGAACTTGGTACACTTTTTAACCTTCGTTCAAGATTTTCCACCACAAGAATTCTAGAGACTCCTTCCCAAAATTTAGTAGATATTCAACATGGTAAGAATGGAAGATAACATACTGGAAAATTGAAGACATTTGCGTTACAAAGCATGTGGAAGAAGAGTGGCTAGAAACTTCATTTTATCAATTTTGATTTTGAAACAGTCATATAGACTAGCATTCAGTAGCTCATATCTTTTGATTTGTAAAATTTTATTTGGAAGAACATATCCAAAATTGAGCAAAATCCAATAGAGGAAGAAAAAGATATGCCCCCAGAAACATGACCCATTTTTAGTAGCAGCAGTATTTATTTTTCTGTCCATCTAGCAAAGGAAAGATTTTGATTTAACATATTTAAATGTTAATTGGTAAAATATAATTTGAATATGTTAAGATATATCATAATTAGCTTTAAATTTAATAAGAATATCAGTTTTCAAAAGGAAAAACTTGAGAAATCAAAGAGATAGGAGTTTGTTACAAAACTAAAAAGTCACGAGAAGAAACCAATTGGAATGTAAAGAGAATCTCCAAGAAGAAATAGTTATAGAACAAAAAGGTAACCATTAGAGAACCAAATGGTTATGAAGAAGTCTATTTATTGTAAATATTTGTGGGTATGTAGGGTTCTTCTTTTCTACAAAAGTAGGCATTACTAGAATAGAGGGGAGGACATTTAATTTTGATGTTTTCTTTTATGTATTGGAGAATGATATTCGATTTTTGTAATAGATTTGGTTGTAGATTGAAAGAAAATATAATTAGAGTGTTTTGTTTGTTGTGTGTAAAACAAGAAAGGTTTTGTTATGAATCAGAGTATTTCAGCATCACTTTTTCTAATTACTTTCAATTGTAGTATTGTTATTATTAGTTTTGAGAATTTTCTTGCATTCTTAGTCAAATGGTGAATGATGATAGATTGGAGTACTACCACTCATTCATGTTGTAAATATAAGGATGTTTAATCTTCATTTTCATTTTGCATTGCATTTTAATAATTATCAATTACATTGCATTACCAATGTCAAGGAGTCATAGGAGGTGTGAATTCCCAGGGTTGGCTAGGTGTAGAATTGAATTCACAACCTGAGTTAGTTCCATCTAGGGTTTGCTTGGTTTTCTTCTTTCATTCTCAGGTTAAGAACATACCCAATTAGTTTAGAATGAATATCATTGAAAAGGGAGTTGTACCTTCTAATTTAGAGGAAATCTATCAACCTTGTGATAGATTATCCTACTATTGGTATCAAGTTGTTTCTCACAGGTTTGGTCATTTAAGAGTTACATTGAAAAGAACAATCTATTTATAAAAAAAATTTTGGTGAATCTAATGAGGAAGTGAAAAATAAGATTAGTCTTAAAGATTATTTCCTCAATTTTATTATTATTATCTCTGCTATCTAGAGATTGGTGACTCTTTTATTGACTATCATAATTTTTGGTTAGGGAGTCTATAGTTTTCATATTTTAGAATTATTATTATCTCTACTTGTAGGAGATTGGTAACTTTATTATTAAAGGACCATGCCTTTTAAAGTTGTGAAAGGGAGGAGTCCAAGCTCTTCCTTTATTGAACTTTATCATACTCACGGTCTAGTTTTATGTAATATTTTTAACACTTTTAGAGAAAGCATTACCCATGAAAGAAAAATGAACCTAAGTATCAAAAAAAATCATGCACAAGTTATGTTATGGAAAGGTGTCCATGCTAGGTACCAAAAATTTAAAGAACTAGAGGTGAAGAAAAAGTTATTACAACTCTGTGAAAAAAGGGTGTTTTAGCTTAGTGAATAATTAAAGATGGGTAATGATGAAGTTTTAGAAGTTCCACCTGATCATGTTTCTCATAATTTTTTAGTTTGGAGGGGAATGTGACTTTCATCCAAAGAAAAAAGCCAAGAAATTACCTACAACAAAAGTGATTTGAATCTGCACGTCCTTTGGGTTTCTTTTAGAGAAAGTATTGTGGAAGGTGAGAAGAAGGGATTGAGTTTCTCCAAAGATCATCAATCTGCCCTATTACTAAGTTGCATGATTCAAAGTTATTTTAATGTCCAAGATCAAAGAAAATAAATTTTTTTTCAACCAATTTCTTTAGAGAAAAATCAGTAAAAAAAAGAAGAATCTTTATCTATAGATTTCTTGGTTCATGGAGAGCAAGAGATATTCTAGTTTCTCGATGTACCCACTTCGACAAACATGGAGATTCATGAAGACAATAAAAAAATCGTATGTGAAGTTGAAAAATAAAAATAAAAATTGTTCGTACCCTCTTTTCTTCCTATTGTTGAAAGTTTCAGATTTGAAGAGAATAATGAAGATCACTTTTTGCATAATATTTCTTGTGAAAATCATCCCTTGGTTTTCACACAACTAGAATATGAGACTTATAAGTTTGAAGAAGGCAATAGAGAAGATGATGTTTAGTATGTAGTGCTAGAATCATTTTCTTTTGTAGAAAATGCCAAGTTAAGTATTCTTGATGAATTATGTATTGATGAAAAGGCTAAAACTATTAGAATTCTATAGAATAATTGCCAAGGGGGGGGGGGGGGGTGGTGTGTGAATTAGTTATTCAAGGTCTAATATGTCTGATTCAAACTTTCTCACTAAATTATAGTAGGCTCATTCACACTAGCATACATCCAAACTATATCCTTTATCCTAGTAAGTTATTGTCAATCAATATGTAAAAATGAAACAAATAGAATCAACACATAACATAGAGATTTATGTGGAAACCCAATTTGGGAAAACCACCAGTAACATGCTACCTTATTTTCTCACCCTTCTGAAGTGATGCCTAGTTAAAGGCCTGCACTGTTAAAGGCTGCAACACACTGTTAAATGTGACCCTGTCAAAGGATTTCAACACCCTCTTAGCAGTGTCTCTTTTTAGAGAATATTGAAACATTCAACTTGGAATGTAACTCTATTAAAGGATTTACAAAAGGCTCTTCCACCTAGTTGTTAAGCTAACATATCAATATAGGATTTCCAATATCTAATACAATTGCTAGAGAGTATTAGAAAGCTTTGACCTAATGTAACTTAAAACTTCAACCTTGCAAATCTCAAATCACACTTCAACTCTTCAACCTTGCTTGGCTTTCCTTCCTTGCAGTTCTAATAGCTTGTCCACCCTTACAAGTTCTATCACCTTGAGTCTTCTACTCATTATGCCAATGCAATCATCTCCTTGTGGTCACTTGATTGAATTAGAGTCTCTATGATCTATTCTTCCTCACTATTCTTTCCCTTGACACTTTTTCAACATGTTGTCTCTTGTAGATCTTTTAACCATACTTTGATCGCTGACCCATGACTCCTTATAAAGAATTTTTGTGGTTCATTTCCCTCTCACTTCTTCTCTCTCAAAACTTGAATTGACTTGGAAAGAAATGATGTAGATTTCCCTCCAAATTGTTTCTTCTAGAAGCATCATGAAAAATCCATTTGCATTGACCCAAAATCAATTAGCATAATGCTCTATAACACCAGCTCATCATCCTTATCATCCATCTAGTTCACAAAAGTTAATGCAACAACCTCGTCATCTATGATCTAGCAAATATTTGATTTTTTTAATAATGTAGCGACTCAACACTATTCAAATAATGGTGCTCAACACATACTATGTTACTTGGCATCAACAACATTCTATTGATGCTAGATATCTAAAAAAATTTACTCAGCATCCACTAAGCATTACTGATGAACTTAGTTAATCTTTTTAGTCAACCTTATTACAACTTACTCTTGTAATGTATCTAAGTGTGTCCATCCTCTATACCTTAGAATATGTTAACAATACACTATTTCATCAATCTCTTAGCTAGTCCTTATACTTCATTACAACAACATCACTTCAACCTTTCCCTTAGGTACTCTAGTTACTTATTATTGATTAAGTCCTCCTTGTTAATCAATTAAGGGATAGTACTTGGATCATATAAGAAATTGTCATTCCAAAAAATAGCAAGTTTGATATTAATGGAAAAAAAATGATTGAAAACATTCTTTCTCATCTTCATCATTCTTCAACAATGATCTTTTCAATCATTTTCCAACAATCTCCCTCTTTGGCATTGATGGCAAACCAGACTAATAAATTAATCAAGCTGATCAACTTAGTTACCATCAAACCAATATGCCAAAAAGAAAACCCGGTGTCATTTCATATCTATTCCATGTCTCACTCTTTGTATCATATTTCCCTCTTTTGCTGATACAAATTGATTCCTTTGTTTTGCTTCTCCCTCTTAATTATTTTTTCCTCTCTTCTTCCCTATATGTTTGATCTTCTTCTTCTACCTTTGACTGATCTATTTTTGATGTTTCTCCCTCTTATCCTTTATTGCTACTATTGATTAGTTTCTCATATACTCTCCTTCTGAGTTTCCAATATCTCCTATTGTTACTCCCTCTTTGTTAATAGCTCTTGATCAGCTTCATGTTTCCCTCTGATTTTCTATTGATCAATTGCTCATATCTCCCTCTTTGACAACAATACCAAAGATGTAGCATCTTTGATTATGCTTGATATAGACTTTGAATTTTCTAATCCTCTCCTTTTGTCACCATGCGTGTGACTGATTTGGAATTTCAGCTCTTTATCATCCTCTGCATCAACTTCTATTATTTTAGTAATCAACTCCTTTTGATTCAGGGTAATTTAACTATTTTTCAAATATCTTGGGTTAGGGGCTTTACCCCTAACTTGTGTCTAAGATACTCATAAGCATCTTTAGGTAGTGGTTTAGTGAAGATATCAACTATCTATTCCTTTGTGTGAATGTATTCTATCTTCACTTGCTTGTCTTCTACTAGCTCTCTAACATAGTGATACTTGATTGCAATGTGCTTGGTTTTTTCATGCATTACGAGGCTCTTTTATATGTTGATAGCACTTGTGTTATCACAATACAATATTACTAGGTTGGTGATCTCCTCCTTCATTCCTTTCAATAAATGTTTGAGCCACATAATGTTTGTACAATTAATGGCTATTGCTACATATTTTTCTTTTGTTGTGGACTACAAGGTACAAGTTTGATTCTTGCTAGTCCAATTGAGTAGTCTCTTTCCTAAAAAGAGTGCTCTTCCACTGGTGCTTTTCCTATCATCAATGTTTCCTCCCCAGTCAGCATTAATGTAGGCATTCAATTCAAACTTATCCCTCCTCTTGTAGTACAAACCAAAATCATCTATCCCTTTAAGATATCCCATTGTCCTCTATACTGCCATGAGATGATTTTTGCTAGGATTAGCAGAAATTCTTACCACTATTCCAACTGTTAATGCAGTATCTAGTCTACTATGTACAACATATTGTAGTTTTCCAATCTTGGACTTAACATTGTCTAATTGACTTCAGCAGAATCATCATTCTTGGATAGCTTGTGTCCTATTGCCATTGGTATGCTGACAGGTTTGGAGTCCTCTAGACCAAACGCCTTGAGTATCTCTTTGATATACTTTTATTAGGTCACAAATATACAATATTTTAGTTGATGTACTTCTAATCCAACAAAGAAATTTATTTCTCCAAACATTAAAATCTCAAATTCATGCTTCATCTTGTTAGCAAAATCTTTTCTTAGTATCTCTTTTCCTCCAAAAATTATATCATCTACAAAGATTTTTGATATGAGGATATCCTTACCTTCTTCTAATTTTATGTACAGGTTGTTGTTATCATTCATTCTTTCAAAGCCTATCTTTATCAAATATTTGTGAAGTCTCTCATACCAAGCTCTAGGATCTTGCATCAACCCATATAGAGCTTCATGTAGCTTGCAAACCTTATCTTTATTGTTTTCATCAACAAAGCCTTCTAGTTGCTCTATGTAGACTTCTTCCTCTAGTATACTATTAAAAAATGTAGATTTTACATCCATTTGGTAGACTTTGAAACCTTTATAAGTAACATATGCAAGTAAGGTCCTCACTCCTTCTATTATTACAATAGGGCAAATGTTTCCCCATAGTCTAGTCCTTCTTCTTGTGCATACCCTTTGTAGACTAATATGGCCTTATTCCTTGTGATTTCACCATTTTTATCTAACTTGTTTTTGAACAGCCACTTAGTTCCAATCAAATTCTTGTCTTCTAGTCTTGGAACTAAGGTCCAAGTCTTGTTCTTCTCAATTTTCTCTATCTCTTCTTTCATTGCATTATACTAGTCATCATCTTGTAGAGTTTCACTTACTATTTTGGGTTCTACTTTGCTAAGTATACATGTGTCACTTCTTAGTCTATTTCTTGTCATTGGTTTGGCATCTTTGTCACCAATGATCTATTTTGTAGGATGGTCTCTTCTCACATACTTTTCCAATCTTGGTTCTATCCTTGTCTCCATGTTAGGCCTTTCAAAATTAGAGTCACTATGCATGTCTCTATTAGGCAACTCTTCATCTTTATCATGTGTGATGATTTCAGAATCAAAATGTGCATTTCTACATTCTATAGCTCAACATCTGAAAGCAAGTTGACATTCACTAGCTGTGACTTGGAAGATATTCAAGTTTGTTACTGATTACCATTTTTATTTGCAACATCTCCTTCATTAGGCATTCCTTCATAGAATTATACAAAAGACTTGTATTCTTCTAGTTTCTTGGTGCATTCATTATTTTGAACTTTTGCAAGCTCATTAAAGTTCACATTTGCACTTTCCAAAACTTTGTTAGTGTTAACATTTAAACACATGTAAGCTTTTCTTGTAGTGGAATAACCAAGAAATATGCCTTCATCACTTTCGGTATCAAACTTTCCATTCTTAGACTCCTTAAAAATATAGTACTTACATCCAAATACATTGAAATATTTGACATTAGGTGAATGAGCATACCTTACCTCAAAAGGTGTTACATAAGTAGCTTTCTTGATTTGAACTCTATTGAGGGTGTAGACTATTTTACTTATAGCTTCTCTCCAATACTTGAGTGCAACATTCTTTTCCATCATCAGAGTTCTGGCATAGTCTATCACTAATTTTTTTCTCCTTTTTTCTATACCATTCTATGGTGGAGTCCTAGGTGTTGATGTCTGCCTTTTAATATCTCCATCATTGCAGAACTCTTCAAATTCTTTTGATGTAAATTCACCTCCTGTATTAAATCTTATAAATTTTAGACTCTTTCCTATCTCCTTCTCAACTTTGGCCAAGTACACTTGAACATTTGGAATGCATCAAACTTTTTCTTTAGGAACATGACAATCATCATTTTTGAGTAGTCATCTGCAAATAGCATGATGTATCTATCTCCTTTGCAGCTTTGCACTTCAATTAGACCACATAAGTCAGTATATACTAACTCTAATACTTCATTGGAAGTATAGCTCTTTCTTTTGAAGCTATACTTTGTCATTTTCCCTAATTGACATTGTTTGCACATTGTGTTGTCAGGCTTCTTTAGTTCTGGAAATCCCCTAACTTTCTTCATTTTTTTTATGCTGATTAGATTGTAAAAATTTAGATGGCATGACCTCTTATGCCACAACCACACATCATCAAATTATACCACAAGACAAGAAGCATCTTCCATATCTAGATAAAACAAGTTACTTCTAGTTTGGTCATCCTTTCCTATTAGACTTCCACGAGAATCATAGATCTTGGAAATTCTATTTTCAAATTTACCTTGCATCCTATGTTGCCTAACTATGATACACATAGTAGATTATAATTCAAGCCTTCAACATAATATGCATTATCACATGATATCTTCTTTTTAAGTTTAATGCTACCTTTTCCTTTGATTAAACAAGGTGTATCATTACCAAATCTAACACTATTTCCATCATATTGAGTAAAGGTAATGAACTTAATTTTCTCTTCAGTCATGCAGATTACCAGGGCTATTTCTTCATCTCCATCTAATTCATCTTTCATGGCCACATAGACTATTTCATCATCATTCTCATTAGAATCTTCTTGAACAATAGTTTCTATTACTATCTTCTCTCTTGTACTTGTTTCCTTCTTTGTGGCACTTCTTTTGTGTACACCTTGCTGCAATATTACCAACTTCATTGCAATTGACACAAATAATAGGTAGCTTACCTTTAAATTTATCTTTGCCTCTATGAAATCTTCTGGCTAATAATGCCTCCAACTGATCCACATCATCTTCATCAGTGTTGTTGTCACTGGATACATGCTTTCCTTTTCAATTCTTCTTCTTTGATTGCACCTCCTTAGTGTCCTTCACTATCATCTTGGCCTTGAAAGTAGATTCAAATTTATCTAGCTTATAGTTATCAAAGTTGGATAGTTTGAATTCAGTGAGCCTTCCAATTATTCCTTCAAAGGTTAGTGTGTTTCCTTGTACACATCTTAGCTCTTGGATGGCTAAAACTCTAATAGCATAGATAGGGAGAAATGTTCTCAAGTTTTTTCTACTAACTCTTTCCTCTTTTAGAAAACCACGCAAACTCCTTATTGCACTTACCACTTCTTTCAATTTAGCACCATACTAAACAACATTTTCTCCTTCCTCCATTTTCATGTCATCAAACTTTCCTCTGAGGATCTCTCTTTTACCTCTTTAAACATTTTGATCTCCTCCATAGATATTTGATAAGGCTTTCCACATCTTTAATGCAATGTCACATCCTTTTATGTCATCATATTCAACATAGCTAAGTGTAGAAGCAATCTCCAACATTGCCTGATTGTGCTCCTTCCTTTTGATCAAATAATCTGTAAAGAGGAGTCCTATAGGATCTACATGGTCAACTATAACTGAGGCCTTTGCATAGTCACCTATTGATCCAAGGTGCAATTTTATTAGAATTTTCCATGCTGCAATGTTATCTCTATTGATCTTGGAAACATCTCTTTTAGACATCTTGATCTTCCTTCTGCTAGCACATTAAAACAAATCAACAGTGGGCTTTGATACCAGTTGTTAGAATTCTTTAGAATAACTGAAAGGTTGGGTGAATCAATTATTAAAAGTCCAATATGTCTAATTCAAACTTTTTGACTAAATTATAGTAGGTTCATTCACACTACCATACACCCAAGCTTTATCCTTTATCCTAGCAAGTTACTATGAATCAATATGTAGAAATGAAACACATAGAATCAACACATAACATAGAGATTTATGTGGAAAACCAATTTGGGAAAACCATGAGTAACATGCTACCTTCTTTTCTCACCCATCTAAATAGATGCCCAGTTAAAGGCTTGCCCTATTAAAGGCTACAACACACTGTTAAATGTGACCCTATCAAAGGATTTCAACACCCTATTAGGAGTGTGCCTTGTTAGAGGACTTTAGAACATTCAACTTGGAATGTCACCCTGTTAAAGGATTTAAAAAAGGTTGTTAGGCCTACCTAATTCCATAGGACTTTCAATCACCTTCTCAAAGGCTCTTCCACCTAGTTGTTAAGCTAACCTATTAGTATAGTGTTGGCCTAGTTTTTCACCACCCTTTTTGTTGTATTTTGTAGTGAAAAACCCTAACTGTGTACCTCAAATAATTTGAAATTCGGTCAAAACCATAGGAAAAATTCACTAAGTAACCTTGAACCTAGCCCTATTTGGCCCTAGCCTTTGAAAACCTTAGAAAGTATCATTTCAAATAAATTTTGGTAGGAAATTTTATCCTAAAGGTTTATTTACATAAGAATGACATTTTAATATTTTTGATAAAGCTGGTCTTAATTGCAATTTCTTATGACCATCGTAGATCCTTTTGAGATCAAGGATTGAGGCTTGCCCGCAATATGGAGCTGAAAGGTCTTTAAATATTGCAGGCAAGCACATTTTTGACACGTAGCCCCTATTAATGTTCAGACCTTAGTGTGCTGCAAAAGTTCTTAAGTTGTCAAAAGCAGTTAGACCTTTTGAAGAATTTTTAGTGTTCCTTGTGTACATTTTGAATTTCTTGTGATGTCATTGGTTAGTCTTTTAATGATATTAATACTTTGTAGTTTAGATTTTGTGATCATTGATTTAGTAAGCATCAAGGGCTAGTGCTTGCCTATAATATGAAAATGTATGAGTTTTAAGCAATGCAGGCAAGGCCCTTCATGAAACATGGCATAAAGTGACATCATGGGCCCACCTTTCTCAAAGGGTAATAACACCTTGTCATATGTGGAAAATTTTCAGGTGAGTTGGAATACAAAGGAAGCACCTCATTGGTCCATCCACCTAACTGAGTATATAGTCACAGAAGATTTTTAATCACCGTTGATCTTTCCAAGATTGATGACTGGCTCAAGCCCAAAATTTGAAGATACTCGTCAAATAAGGAAAGTGTGAATGCGCCAGCTTGACATGTGAAAAGAATGATGTCAAGCACCCACTGGCTTAGAAAAAGATATGGGACCCACTGGCATGGAAGTTGTTAGGAGGTACAAAATCATATAAAGGCTTCTTATTGGTCAGTATAGATGATTGGACTTTGTTTAAATAATAAACTAATCTGATTATTGATCTAGTCTTGATCAACGACTGGCACTTACTCACTATTTTAAGATGCAAGAAATTTAAGGAATGTGGGTAAGTGGTAATGTGAAATGTGGCACCAAGTCAAGGTCGATGATGACATAGCAGTGCAATGGGTGGGCCAGTTAAATCATGATAAGTGGTGTTTGGTGGCAGTGGTTGACTAGTTAGGAAGTGACATGTAGAATATTTTGAGGGAGAAGTTGAGATTTTGACATGTGTCAAGATTGAAAGTGGGCGCAAGCCCACAAAATGAAGGTGCCAAAGAGATAAAAAAATATAGGAATGTAAAAAAATCAACACATGGCAGTGGGCCCGACTAGCAATGATGATGCAGGTATGCAGGATGTTGACACATGTTAATGGGTCCTAGGCATGATGAAGTGGTAGTTTAATGGTAGCTGTGTAGAAGTTGGCCTATCACAAAGCGCCACGTGGTGCCTAGTCAAATACAGGTTTACCCCAAATTTCAAGGGGGTTAGGAAAAAATAAAATTATTTTAAAATTATTTTCAAAAATGGGTGACATGAACTTTTTTCAAATTCAAAGGGTCATTTTAATAAAGTTTTTATTTTAGAGATTTATTTTTAATTTTTGAAAAATTTAAAAGATGTTGCAGACAGACTTGAACTTTATACCAGAGGGGCATTTTTCAAATGGAGATTTAATGAGTTTTTGGAAGGCCAACATAGCAATATTATATATCACTAGAATTGAGAGAATCTAAATTTTTGAATTATGCAATTAGTTTTTGCACAGGAAGCAATTTGTTCAGGCTATTCAAGGTTTTCTCTTAGGTTCCTAATTTGTAACTATATTCAGGTGAGGAAGTTAAAAACTATATTATAACATAGAAATTACCTGAATATGGTTAAAAGATAGTGAAAATGCAGTTAAGGTAAAATTTGGTCATCCATTCTCAGTAAAAACTCAAATTTTACTAGCATTTTCAATAAGCTTCTAGATTTTGACGACTCAAAAGGTTTTCATCATTCAAAAAATGATATTTCTAGATTAGTTACAAAATAATGATGAAACCAAATAAGATCAAAATGGGAGAAGGAAGTGAGAGCTTATTCAATTGTAGAAGATTGAATTCCAAGTCGACACATGTCAGGCATACATTAGATCCAGGAATTCATCTTCTCCTATACCTTTCTATCTCTCTTTCATTGTAGGGGTTGGCAATTTTCTTTGGGTAATACTAGCAGGGTTCCAATTTTTCACTATTACACAATTCATGGTTCCAATTTTTTGGAGAAAATTTTTCTCATTGTTGTGATACTAGGGTTTTGGATCTAGTTCTTGATGCATTCCCAATACTGAGACACCATTTCTTTCAGCATTTTCTCTCTTCTATGAATTGCAATAGGAAGATAAATACAAATAGTTTAGATCCATTAGGTTTTTCTATGTTTTCATTTCATGCATATGAATGTATTATTTTCAAGGAAATTAATACAAATAACAACAGATGGTTGAGTTTCAGCTTGAATCTTGTCTCCTTCATTAGTGATCTTTAATGTTTTATAATCTTTGACATAGAGCTTAGGTTGTAGTTGCAGTCCCTTAAGGTTGTATGTTATTTTAGTGTTACTTGTGACTCAAAGGGTTACGTAAATGCTTCAAGGAAATCAACAAAGTTGTGAGGTTATTAATGGGGATATCGTGTAGGAATGAGGTTTAAATTGAACATTGATGTCTATTTACAAGTTGAATAGATAGATCAGATATTTGAAGATAGACATGTGTCTTAGATATTTATATGTAAGTTTGTGATGCATGGATTTGCCCAATGGTTAAGGCACTAATCAGTTACAAGATCATTAGGTCTTATTGCTACATATTAGGGGTCTGCTGAAATCAACATTATTAATCAAACATGTTTTACCCTTTTATGTTGAAGAACTATCAAAGTTTAAACCTCACTCAGCTTGTGCCTTTCATAGAGTTGTAATTAGCTACTACACTTCTTTTTTACTACATAAGACTTTAGGAGATATAAGGGGTTTTCATTTGCTTAGTAGATTCAGGGATATGTTTTTGCACTAGTACAATATCAATTGAATCTAAGGTCCACCCACCTAGGTCTTGTAGAGCCTAAATTGGAAGAAGGGTCTAGCCTTATAGTTGGCCTAGTGTCTGAAATGGCATGTTGAAAATGGAAGTTAGCTACCCCTAGACATGTCATATTCTCATTGGGATAATTGAAAACCCTCCAAGATTTTCAAACACCAACATATAGGATTTCCAATATCTAATACAATTGCTAGAGAGTATTAGAAAGCTTTGACCTAATGTAACTTAAAAATTCAACCTTACAAATCTCATATCACACTTTAGCTCTTCAAACTTGTGTGGCTTTCCTTTCTTGTAGTTCTAATAGCTTGTCCACCCTTACAATTTTTTTCACCTTGAGTCTTCTACTCATTATGCCAATGCAATCATCTCCTTGTGGTGACGTGATCAAATCAGAGTCTCTATGCTCTATTCTTCCTCACTGTGTCTTTCCCTTGACACTTTTTCAACACTTTGCCTCTTGAAAATTAGTTAAGTGCACTTTGATCACTAACCTATGAATCCTTATAACGAAGTTATGTGGTTCATTTCCCACTCAATACTTCATGCTCATAACTTGAATTGACTTGGAAAGAAATGATGTATCTTTCCCTCTAAATTGTTCCTTCTAGAAACATCATGACAAATCCATTTACATATTCCCATAATTAGTTAGCATAAAACTTTATGACACTAGCTCATCATTCTTATCATCAATCCAGTTCAAAAAATTTAATGCAACAACCTTGTCATTTTTTATCTAGAGAATCTTTGACTGTTTAAATAATGTAGCAACTTAGTACTATTGAAATACTAGTGTTGAACACATACTGTGTTACTTGGCATCAACTACATTTTACTCATGTTCAGTACCTAAACAATTTTGCTAAGCATCCACAAAGCTTTACTAATGAGCTTAGTTAAGCTTTGCAGTCAACCTTACTACAATTTACTCTCCTAATGTATCTAAGTGTGTCCATCCTTTGTACCTTAGAATATGTTAACAATACACTATTTCATCAATGTCTTAGTTGATCCTTATACTTTATTACAACAACATAACTTCAACCTTTCCCTTAGGTACTCTAGTTACCTCTTATTGATTAACTCCTCCTTGTTAATCAACTAAGTTGTTATACTTGGATCATATAAGAAATTGCATTCCAACAAATAGCAAGTTTGACATGAATGAAAAATAATGATTGAAAATGTTCTTTCTCATCTTCATCATTCTTTAACAATGATCTTTTCAATAATTTTCTAACATAAACATGTTTGGACAAATATCATTCTAAGTCTAAAGATGTGATTGAAGAAGTGGTTTCAAATACAAGTTTCAAATAAAGACCTTTGATGGCTAATGAAGTGGTGCATCATTATAAAGAGGATGAAGAGATTGATTGTATTTTTCTTTGCCATGAAATGGATGTTCATCAAATCTTGGTGCCTACCCTAGTTGAGCCTTCCTCTACAATTGATTTAGGTATTGGAGTTTTGAATTTGGATAGAGAGTTTTCAGACTTGTTAGCCATTAGAAATGATGAAGTTACTCTAGTCTAGATTGATCCTATCTATGAAAAAGAATCATTCTATTTCAGCCTTAATTTGAAATCTAAAAGTTCTATTAAAAATTACTGTGAAAATTTTTTGTGTATGATGGAATATCATCTTTAGAACCATTTGATTATGTTCCACTACTAGATTCTAAATATTTATACTTTTCTTGCTCACAAAAAATGATAAATTGTGCAAGAAGTAATGTGCAGAAAGGTAGGGACAAATCAAAAATTTATGATGAAGCATGGTTGTTTGGAAGAGATTTCTGGGCCATATATTTTCAGCATGCCTCTGGATTCACTTGTAATAATGATGAAGTTGCCAACGGGCAATGCTTTTGGTTTAAATTGTTGGAGAAATGTTTTTCTTTTCTAGAAAGGATCATACTTCTCCCTTCTAGTTAATGGTCATGTATGAGTCCATTTCTATCCTTTCCTTTGGTGAGATTTCCTCACCTATGCTTTTAATTAGTTTACTTCTATAATTTTTGGTGTGCTTAGCCTAACATTTTCCAGTTTTGAGTTTTTAGCTATTTTTAGTCATGGTTTTAGGCCTTGCTCCCCTCTATCATCCTAGCAAGTAGGTCATTGATTATCTTGTTTATGCCTAAACTCTATAGCCCAATGTATAAGGCTCTTTTTTTTACCATAGATATCAAATTATCTATACACTCTATAGTACATAGTCCCTAGTCAAAGCTAGCCATAATCCTAAACTTCATCCATTTCTACACATTTCATTAGTATACTTCATTTCCAAATTCTAAATAATAATACCAATTTTATATCATTGAAGGTGAACATTTATACTTTTCTTAGCCTTTTCCTTTGTAAAAAGGTACACAAGTTTGTGCTTTTACCCATATGTGGTTGATTTTCAAGATTGGTTAACCCACTTCTAATTGACATTAATCAAGAACCTACTTTGGATAATTTTCCTAAAGAGGAAGCCTTAATGGATTTTTTATGGGTTTATGAAGATTTACCTAAGTTCCATTAAAAATGTGTAGGCATACTTTCGGCACACTTTTTTCAAACTTTTAAAGTTGACCTCATAAAGAGTTTTCTCAAATGTTTATGGTTTATCCCTAACCATATTTCTATGAAGTTTCAATATTGTAAAGTATTTGATGCAAAGGTTCCTTGGATTTAGGTTTTAACTATTAGAAAATTTAGTTTCATTGAAAGCACATCATTTTTGAAGATCTATTATCTATGAAGTGTGAATAAAGGCTGACAAACATAATAGATGAGAGTGCAAAACATAGATCTAAAATTGGAAAGAAAGCATGCGAAGAGGTGAATAGAAGAACAAAACTATGTAAAGGAAAGAGAGATATGTTTACTAAAATGGAGAAGTCATTTTTAGATTTTCCATTGGAGAAGAAAATTTTTCATTTTTTACCAAAGGGAAAAGCATAGTGGAAAACTCATTTTTCACTACACCTTTTGCAGACATTTTTAGATTTTCCATTGGAGAAGCAAATATTTCATTTTCCACCATAGGGAAAAGCATAACAAAAAATTCATTTTCTGC
This sequence comes from Cupressus sempervirens, assembly GCA_028749045.1. Taxonomy (NCBI): domain Eukaryota; kingdom Viridiplantae; phylum Streptophyta; class Pinopsida; order Cupressales; family Cupressaceae; genus Cupressus; species Cupressus sempervirens. The sequence goes on along the minus strand of CM053789.1, from coordinate 321,112,100 downwards.
TATGCCTTTCACAATGAAATTTTAGTTTTCCACATGAGGAGAAAAAACAAAAATTTCAATCCAAAATGAAGAAAAATGTGGTCAAATATAAAGATCACTTCAGAAAAGTAATTTATGAATCAATCTACATCAAAATTGTGTCCACTACATGGAGGTGGAAAATTGAAGATTGGATGCACTGTCCCAACTCAAAAATGGAATATCCACCACGTATCAAATCAACAATAGAGAGATGAAAAGGAGCTCTTAATTGATTAAAAAAAGAATGATAATCTAATAATGATTTATCTCTTGAAGATTTGGACATGAGCATGACACTAAATATGAAGTGAAAAAATCATTTTATGCTACACCTTTCATAGTTGGGTTGGACTTTTCTACAAAAGGGAGAAGACAAAAGTCAAATTTCCATGAAGAATGAATTGGAGTGTTTTGTAACTAGTGACCTGATAGAAAAGAAGAAGTATTACTTTGTTAAATATTTACAAAGTATAGTTGTTACTAGAATGTTCAAATTACACCTACAACAAAGAAGTGAAAAATTGAGAACTTGGTATGCTTTTTGACCTTCATTTGAGATTTTTTTCCATAGGAATTCTAGAGACTCACTCCCACCATTCAGTAGAGAATCAACATGGTAAGCATGGAAGATAACATGGTAGAAAATTGAAGACATCTAGGTTACAAAGCATGTGAAAGAAGAGTGGCTGGAAACTTCATTTTATCAATTCTGATTTTTAACAGTCATATAGACAAAAGTTCAATAGCTCATATCCTTTGACTCAATGATTATTTTTCTAATTTCTTCAATTATAATGCAGAAAATTAGGTTTGGAAAAACATATTAAAAAATGAGCTCGGTCCAATAGTGGAAGAAAAAGATATGCCCCCCAAAACATGACCCATTTTTACTAGCAATAGTATTTATTTTTCTACCCACCCAACAAAGGAAAGATTTTGAATTTAATATATTTAAATGTCAATTGGTAAAATATAATTTAAATATGTTAAGATATATAATTATTAATGTTAAAATTAATAAGAATATCAATTTTAAAAATGAAAAACATGGAAATCAAAGAGACAAGAGTTAGTTACAAAACTAAAAAGTCACAAAAGAAACCAATTGAAATGTGAAGAGAATCTACAAGAAGAAATAGTTATAGAACCAAAAGGTCATAGTTAGAGAACCAAATGGTTACGAGGAAGTCTATTTATTGTAAATATTTGTTGGTATGGAGGGCTCTTCTTTTCTGTAAAAGTAGGCAATTTCTAGAGTAGAGGGGAGGGAATTTAATTTTTGTATTTCTGTTTATGCATTGGAGATTGATATTCAATTTTTGTAATCGATTTGGATATAGATTGCAAGAAAATATAATCAGACTATTGTGTTTGTTGTGAGTAAAACAAGAAAAGTTATTTTATGAATTAGAGTATTTAAACATCACTTTTTCTAATTACTCTCAATTAGAGTATTGTTACAATCAATTTTGAGCACTTTCTTGCATTCTTAGTCAAATGGTGAATGGTGATAGATTAGAGTACTATTATTCATTCCTATTGTAAATATTAGAACATTTAATCTACATTTTCATTTGCATCACATTTTCATAATTATCATTTACATTGTATTACCAATGCTAGGGAGTCGAAGGAAGTGTGAATTCCTAGGGTTGGCTAGGTGTAGAACTGAATTCACTTCCTGAGTTAGTTTTGCCTAGGGATGGCTTGGTTTTCATCTTTCGTTCTCAGGTTAATAATGTACCCATTTAGTTTAGGAATAAAATAGGATTGATAGAATATCATTGATAAGGGAGTTGTACCTTCTAATTAAGAGGAAATCTATCAACCTCATGATAGATTATCCAATTTTTGGTATCAAATTGTTTCTCACAGGTTTGGTACTTAAAAGTTACATTGGAAGGAACAATCTGTTTGACAACAAAATGCTAAAAGTCTTATTATTTAAATACATATGCTTATTTTGGAGAACATGATAATCATGATATTCTTGATTTACCAATGGACACTTCAATGTGAAATGATTTGTTAGTAATTGAGACTATTGATATTCAGATGGATGAGAATAATCTTGAAATGATAATAAAGATTGGGAAATTATTGAATCAAGATGAACATGATTAATTGGTTTCCCTTTTTCTTGAATTCAAGGATATTTTTACTTAAACATATTCAGATATGTGGGGTATAGATTCTAAGATTCTTAAGCATAATATTTTTTAAAAAATAAATAAGAAACCTATGAAACCGAAAATCCAAAAGATGAATTACTTTATTTGTTAAAAATAAAATTTAAATAAAATTGGATTATGGATTGATGTAGGAGCATCTTGGGTTTCCTTTGTGACTACTTTGGATTTCATGGGAGGATGCTTAGTAGTTTTTTTAGAGAGTTCTTGGGCTGATACTCAGTCGAAGAAGGATTGGTGCTCGACATACTCTAGGAGCTTGGCATGGTCTTGGAGCTCAAGATGGTCTAGGAACATGCAATGGTCTATGGAACACAACATGATTTGGGAACTTGGCATAGTCTAGGAACACAACATGGTCTCTGGAACTTGACATGATCTCTAGAACTTGACATGGTCTCTAAAACTCAGCCATGCTTTGGAATTTACTGATGCTTAGCTTGGTTTTGCTGACACTCAATTTTTTCTTGGTTTCTTCTAGTGCCAAGTTATTTGTGAGCCATCTTGTGGCATTTAATTTTTGTATAGGTTATTTAATTTGTATTCTAGCTGACTTGTGGCTTAACATATATTTAATGTAAGGGGTTTATTTAATTTGTAATTTCTAGGCTAACTTGTCACTTAGTTGGATATAATTAGGGGGTCTTGTGGAGTTTTTTATTCATTCATGGAGTGATTTATGCATTTAGGGGAGGAGTGAGTGTGAGAGTAGCCAAAGGGTGAGTTTTCTTGAACTTATGGATAGAGCATCAATGTGAGGTAGTTTATAGTATGATTTTGATGAAGTTGTAAGTGTGTAGACAGAGCACTGAGTGTGAGGTAGTTAACACTTGTATCTTCAATGAAGTTGGAGAAGAGCTAGTAGCTATAGCTTGGAAAATAAGGAGATTGCTTGGTGGGCTTGTGAGCATAAGTTGAGATCTTACTTGGAGGTTTCTACCAGAGTGCGGATCTGGACTAGCTAGTGTTTGAGTTGGATCTTGAGGGATCTTATAGAACTATTATTAAAATTGATTTGTATTTGTCTATAATCAGGAAGGCCTTACAGCCCAACACATTGCATATAACAGTTATTTTATAAATAAATTATTGTAATTTGGTATCAGATCATGCATTGTTATTGAGTTTTCACTATGTGGTTATTTTCTAGGGGCTAGGACATCTCCTCTAAAGATTTTCTCTTGCCTTGCACTACGTCAGGTGGTATCATAGAAAAGGTTGTTCCTGAGTGTACAAGAAGATCACCAAAGTGTGAGGTAGTTTGTACCATGACATTGGTTGGGAAAAGTTTATCAAAGCACAATTGTTTGTAAGTGTGTAGAAAAATCACCAAAACTGTTGTAATTTCAACTAGGACTTGGTGGATTTTCCTTTTGGAGTTCTAGATCTCTTGGTTGTGAGGTGGTAGATAATGGTTCTATCTTATAATTAGAGAGTGCTTGCAGATGGCTCAATGGATGTAGAGATGAAAGATAAATCTTGTTGAGGCATCATCATAGAGAGTTTTAATATTGCAAATCCATGGTCCTAGAGTTTTGATTTGGTTCCTAATTGTTCATGTGAGGTGGCAGGTTGCAATCTAACTTGCAAACAATTTGACATTGTCACAAGGTGCATAGGAAGGATTTTTTGCATATGTTTTATGAATATCTTAGAAGATGACTCCAAGAGGATTGGACCCTTAGATGATTGTGAATCTTTGTGATGTCAAAGAGAGGAATTTTTTTGAGATGTTTGCTCAATTTGAAACTAGTTTGGCTAATTGAGCTAAGGAGGTGGTTGGTTAGTTTGAAACTAGTTCAACTGATCAAGATAAGGATAGGATGTAGAAGTCATTTTGTAGATGTTTGTGGAGCTAGAGTCTACTGATCTAGAAGAGAGTTGTTTGGCTGGTTAAGATATTTTTTCAAGAGAGAAGATGGCATAGTGTTCTATAATTAATTAATTATTATTACACTTTACTTAAGTTTACTTAGGAAAATGCATAGACATATGAGTTGTCTTATTGACAACACAGGAGCTAACAACTTATTTAAGCACATGGTGTCTGTTACCCATTTTTCCCTCCCTGCCAAAATTTGAACTTTGAATTCTTAACCCCACACAACAACTACTTTGATGTTTAGTATTATTTTAGTGCCTAGGAAATATAAAAAATAATAAAATGATAAAACCTTATGTTTTGTTCTGTTGGCCTGCAACCTTTCACATCATCAGATCTTGTCCAGATCTGATGGTGGGTGTTTTCCTGCATTCTCTAAATGCATGATCTTTAAAAATTGTGGGAAATCTCCTTGGTGACACATGGTTTGGTGGGTCCTTTTTGTTCAGGTGGGTCCATCTTCTCCTAGCCATCATAGACAAGGTAGCCAGGGTGGCAGGTTGAGCTGGTAGTTTGATTGGTGCTCGCTTTCTTGTATTTTATTTTTTGATAGACCTTTTGACAATGCAGACAAGAACCCTGGAAAAATGCATCTAGATGATGTTACAACTAATCTTACAGAGGTTTAGAAGGCACAAATTCTAAGCACCATAGATACAGTTCAGATCAACGACTGGTGCATGCCCACAAGATAAAGTTGCAAGGAAGTTAAGGAATGTGGGCATGCCCCTTTGTGACACCTGTCCCATGACCTCTCATGTTCTTAATCCTACCTACCACCATTTGATGTGATCTGATCAATAGTTGGTGCATGTCCACAAGATAAAGATGCAGGCTAGTTAAACAATTTTGGTATGCACCCTTATGACACGTGGCTAGTGTGACATCATGGGCCCACTTTCCTCAGAGTAATGATAGCTCATCTTCTGTGGCATCTATCAGGTGAGTTAGAGTATGATGAAGGTATCTCATTGGCCCATCTAGCTAACTAGGTATGTAGTTCTATAGGGTTATGATCACCGTAGATTCAAAATAGATCGACGATTGGTGCATGCCCACAAGATAAAGTTGCAAGGAAGATAAACAATGTGGGCAAGCACCTTGTTGCCATGTGTCCTTGTAGGGCTAGGGTTGTTTCATGAGGCTGCAAGGTGGTGCCAGTTGTATGCCAAAGTGATGCCAGTTGGGGCCAAGTCAAGATGAGTGAGATGCCAAGCATTTTGGGGGTCCTAGATTTTGAAGAGTAGCACAATATTATAGGGATCTTTCACAATCGTTGATCTCATGGAGATCAATAATCAACGCTTTCCCACATTATAAAGATATGAGGACTTTAAACATTATGGGGAAGCACCTAAACAACATGTGTCCTAGTGGGCTCGGTGGAGGTAGTAACAGTTAGATGCTAGCAGTTACATGACTATCATGGTCAAGGTTTTGAGGAGGTGGCACGGTTAGTTAAAAGGCATGGTCAAGCTTGGGAAGACTTTGCAGGGTGGCAAAATGAAAAGAGACTATTGGCCCAGGTGGCTCATCCTGCACCAAAGTTGGCTTGACCTAGTAGTCATGCTAATTCACAAGCTAGAAATAGAGGAATTTGAGTTTTTTTGTGCAATATGATCCTTGTGATCAATGCCAACCACTCTTGGATAAATGTTGAACTTAGTGAATGCAAGAAAACATTCTATCTCTCCCAAATTGATCCATCTACCTGGTCAGAACTATTTAATGGCACTGTTTCTATCTTCTTAAGACCTTGGATCTATACTCAGATTAGATTTCCTTCAGATCTCCATGATTATTCTCTAAAGGGCTTAATGGTAGTGGTTATGGAGTAACTCCAGTAAGAGTACATCTCAGTTATGCCTGAACTATAAAGGAAATTTTTGTAAATTTTGTAAAGGTCAACCCTTCTCTAACTTCTTTGATATTGCTCTGCAATTTCATATGTAAATTCCCTTTGCCTCTGAACTGTATGACATTCTACCTTATCTTCTTTAGCCATTGATGTAAAGTTCAAGAACTATTTGCCTCTGATTGGTGTTTTGGAGAGATCTGCAATCTGCATGACTATATCTCTTCTTGTCTGTGAATGATATATAAGTGAATCTTCTCTTTCCTTGTGTCATTCATTTGGGTTTTCTAATCTGCATGTAAATGTTTGATTAAAGCAAGTCTGAATGAGTATATCTTTTGGTGTCATGATGGTTCAATAGTGCATGTATGGGTAGAGATTGGTCTGAACACTCTATTTTGGTGCATCGCCCCCTTAGATTAGAATAGGTAGATTTTATTTTCATGCATTCCTTCTCCCTTTTCCTCTCCAACAGTAGTTAGGTACACCTTGATAGTAAAGGAATCCATTCTTCTCTGGAGAGTCAACCTCATAGTTCAAGTCTCATAGCTTGGAGGTTGTTTCCATGTTTCACAAGGTTTTCCTTAGGTAAGACTTTGGACAAGGGTGCAAACCTCTATGATAATAGTTTTTGGCACGCCCGATGGGACAAAGAAGTCTCAACTATATAAGTCCATTGGTTAGCTAGTTGATCCAGATATATTAAGAATTTGGGTGTTATTCTTAGTGCCATTAGCCTTTGGAGGCATCTAATGAAACACCATGGTAACTCTAGTGCAAATCTGCTAGTTTCAAGCAGAAACAATGCTGGTATGTAAAGATCATCTTTGATCTTTTTGTGATTTTCAAGTTTTCTATGAGATTGCAACATTTTATGAAGCTTTGTCCATGGATACAATTCATAGAAATAGTTATTTCCCCCCCATATCATGAAAATTTTATTCCTTAGCCTTCATATTGCCAATTTTAATCTCAACCCCAAGTTGCTTATGTTGGGTGATGCGACACGCTCCCCTACCCACAGGTGGTTAATTACGCGGTGTTCCATGTTCACTAATAGTCATGGCTTTTGGTGCAACGGTAAATGGGCCTTACAAGTGGTATCAGAGCTATGGTTTTATTATTGTAACCCTAGATTGAATCCATGGGAATGCATGAGAGGATAAAAGGAAAGGGCAAGATATATGAATGATTTATTGCAGATCTGAGGGTTTTGGATTTTCTATTATGATAGGATGTTAAAATATTTGGGCATATGAAATTGTTGGAAAAAAAGATTTTTTTGGATGTTTCATTTAAATTAGGGTTTTTGGGGGGTAGCTTGCACAAATGACCTCCTGGGTAAAAACAAACCTCACCATTGGATCCAAGTCGACATTTCCATAAATTTTGATATATAATATGCCCTAGTTTGGCCATGTTCAGAGAAAATGAAAGAGTTTTTGGGTTTCAGCCCATGATGGCCATCAAATTTAATCCTGTCAAAATTTTCGTCACTGAAAAAATTAAAAATGAAAAATCGTACTGAAAATGGTAAAAAGAGTGTCTTAGTAAAATGGCCATAACTTTCTCTCAGAATATCGAATTTTAGAGTTCTTATAGGCGTTGGAAAGCTAGTTCAGAGCAATACAAGATGGTGTAGGTTTGGTTCTATAATTTTAAAAAAATTTCAGGTTTTAAGAGCCCTAAAGTTAGATGTTATTTATTTTGAGCACGAATTGGGGCATAACTTGGGCATACGGAGTCAGATTTTGGACTTCGAGTAGTCAACAAAAAGCTCTTAGAGAGCTCTACACAATTGGTATCAGAGCCTGGTTTTGGCTTGGTCATGGGTTCAAATCTCCCCGGTGCCTTCCCGACCCGCGTAAGCACCTGGTATGCGCGTCGAGGGGGAGATTGTTGGGTGATGCGACGCACTCCCCTGCCCATAGGTGGTTAATTACGCTTTGTTCCATGTTCACTAACAGTCATGGCTTTTGGTGCAATGGTAAATGGGCCCTATAGCTTATAGCCAACCCGCTCAAAATTATTACCCTCCTCCTACCCCCACTCCATTGGTCCCAAAATCTTCATATGAGAAGCTTAAAGATATGATGTTGGAGTTACAAAGGTAGACTGATTGCAAACTCTGAGAGAGGAGTATGAAAATAGACCAGAGGCTGTGTGAACAAAATGAGCTGTTGTTGGACCTTGATAGGCAGCTTGATGAGGTTGCAAGGCAACAAGAACTTGAGAGACAATAGGAGGAGATGGCCTACTAGGCCTATCTCAAAGAAGAGGAAGAAGAAAGGGAGAGACATAGACATTTTGAGGAGAACCTTGCGAGGCAAGTTGCTACAGCAAGAGAGGAGGAAATGAGGCTCTAGCCAGCTCATTTTCAAACCAAGGAGGCAGATACCCACCCCCCCCCCCCCCCGCCCCCCTCCCTCACAAGAGCCTATTATTGTAGCCCCTTCACCCCTTGTAAGAGAGAGTTGGACTAGTCATGAACCCCCCAAACCTATCACTATTTCCCTATTTCTAGGTGGGCCAATTGTATGAACTCCTGATGGTGCAAATGTGGAGTTTCATGAGAGTGAGTCCAAACTCACAAAGATTCCATGTGAGGAGTTGTAGTTTGTTGAGGAGAACAAAGAGGAAACTGTTGAGCCAAAGGAATATGACCCAACCCTCTTATCTAAAGAGCTTCCCTCTTTTGTTAAGGAAAAAGAAGAAGACAATAAGGTTGTTCCTCCTCTTGAGGAACAAGTTATGGATTTTGGGCCCTTGCCAGTAAATGAGGATTTGTTGCTAAAGAAAGAAGAAGATCATTTGCTGCAGTAGGGAGCCCTCTATGATTTGGAGGATGGACAAGAAGGCCTCAAGGATAGCTTTGTCCTTGAGGAGTAATATGCTAACCTGCATGAGGTTGCCCCCCAACCTATGCATATCTTTGAAACTACAATGGAGGAGATCAATGATGAGGATGATCTTTTGGATGAGTTGGATGCTCTCTCCTCTTCCATGGATATTGAATCAGTATCTCCTATATATGAGGAGCATGTTCCATAATAGCAACAAGTGGAAGCTCACACCATACTAGTAGATCCAAAGGAAGTGGTTCATGGGCAGCATGAACAAGATGTGGAAAAAAAACAAGAGCAGGAGCCACTTCCAAACCAGTTGAAGAATATGATTGTAGAGCACAATCAAGATGTCCAAGATGATTCCTCTAGCCCTACACCATCAAGAGGATGCCCCATTAGGTATCTAGCTTTGCAACAAATATACAAGTTGCCCCTAGTCATGCTCACTCTAGAGCATGAGGAAGATTATCACAAAGAGGAGCAAGTATGTTTTTCCCCACAAAGAAAAACCCTAGTGTTGGAAACCTTCACTTTTTTCAACATTGGGAAGGAGGTGTTCCATGCAGCAGTGTGCTTATCATACCTATTGATTCATCTAACTGTCGTTATGCATGGAAAAAGGAACCAGTTGATAGGGAAGGGTATCTATTTTAGCAGACTAGTCAATGGGTTTTTTTGACCCCTCTCTTTGTAAATATTTATATATATTAGTGTAGTTTCCTTTCTGTTGTTTCCATCTTTCCAAGAAGTGCACGAGCACATGTGTTTTGCATAAGGTTTTCAGTCTCTAGTTTTAGTTGCAGAGGGAAGGTTTTCTAGATTTTTAGTATTTTGTTCCTGCAGAGGTAGGGTTAGGGTTTCAATGCACTAATCCACATCTTCCATGACTCTATAGCCTAACGGATGTAGAAAGCCACTGTTCACGCGCATAGCAAGCTTGCACCCCTTTAAGTTGCTAGAAATGTTACCCATTTTTCCCTTCCTGCCAAAAATTGAACTTTGAATGCTTAACCCCACCCAATGGCTACTTCCATGTTTAGTATTATTTTAGTGCTTAGGAAATATCAAAAATAATAAAATGATAAAACCTTATGTTTTGTTCTATTAGCCTACAACTTTTTGCATCATCAGATCTTGCCCAGATCTGACAGTGGGCACTTTCCTACATTCTCCAAATGCATGATCTTTAAATATTGCAGGAAAGCCCCTTGGTGACACATGGGTCAGTGGGTCCTTTTTGTTTGAGTGGGTCCATCTTGTCCAAGCCATCGCAGATAGGGTAGGCAAGGTGGCAGGTTGAGCTAGCAGTTTGATTGGTGCCTACTTTCCCACATTTTATTTTTTGACAGACCTTCTAACAATTTGGGCAAGCACCCTGGTGACATGCATCTAGATGATGTTATGGTTGATATCACAGATGTTTAGAAGGCACAAATTCTGAGCACTGTAGATATAGATCAGATCAATGGCTGGCACATGCCCTCAAGATAAAGTTGTGAGGAAGTTAAGGAATGTGAGCATGCCCCTTTGTGACACCTGTCCCATGACCTCTCATGTCCTTGGTCCTGCCTCCCACTGTCCGATGTGATCTGATCAATGGTTGGTGCATGCCCACAAGATAAAGATGCAAGGTAGTTAAATAATGCAAGTATGTGCCCTTATGACATGTGGCTGGTGTGATGTCATGGGCCCAATTTTGTTAGAGTAATGATAGCTCATCTTATGTGGCATATGATAGAGGTATCTCATTGGCCCATCCAACTAACTAGGTATGTAGTTCTATAGGGTTATGATCACCATATATTCAAAATTGATTGATGATCGGTGCATGCCTGCAAGATAAAGTTGCAACGAAGATAAACAATGCAGGAAACCACCTTGTCACTGCATGTCCTTATGGGGCCAAGGTTGTTTCATGAGGCTACAAGGTGGTGCTAGTTGTATGCTAGAGTGATGCCAGTTGGGGTTGGGTCAAGATGAGTTAGATGCCAAGTGTTTTGAGGGTCCTAGAGTTTGAAGAGAAGCACAGTATTATAGGGATCTTTCACGATTGTTAATCTCATGGAGATCAATGATCGGTACTTTCTTGCATTACGAAGATACGAAGACTTTAAACATTGTAGGGAAGCACCTAAACAACATGTGTCCTAGTGGGTCTAGTGGAGGTAGTAACAGTTAGATGCTGGAATTTATGTGATTGTCATGGTTAGGGTTTTGAGGAGGTGGCATAGCTAGTTAAAAGGTGTGGTCAATCTAGAGAAGACTTTGTAGGGTGGCAAAATGAAAAGAGACTATTGGACCATGTGGCTCATCCTGGCACCAAAGTTGGGTTGACCTACTGGTCATGCTGATTCATGAATTTGAGTTTTGTTGCACAATCTGATCCTTGTGATCAATGCCAACCACTCTTGGATAAATGTTGAACTCAGTGAACATGGGAAAACATTCCATGTCTCCATAGTTGATCCATCTCCCTGGTTAGAACTATTTAATGGCATCATTTCTATTTTCTCAAGACCCTAGATCTATACTCAGATCAGCTTTCCTTTAGATCTCCATAATTATTCTTTGAAGGGCTTAATGTTAGTGGTTGTGGATTAACTCCATTAAGAGTACATCTCAGTTATGCCTAAACTATAAAGGTAATTTTTGTAAATTTTGTGAAGGTTGACCCTTCTCTGACTTCTCTAATATTGCTATACAATTTCATGTATAAATTCCCTTTTCCTCTAAACTGTATGACATTCTTCCTTATCTCCTTCAGCCATTGATGTAAAGTGCAAGAACTATTTGCCTCTCATTGGTGTTTTGTAGAGATCTACAATCTGCATGACTATATCTCTTCTTGCTTGTGAATGATATATAAGTGAATCTTCTCTTTCCTTGTGTCATTCATTTGTGGTTTCTAATCTACATGTGGTTGTTGGATTAAAGCAAGTCTGAATGTGTATATCTTTTAGTGTCATGATGGTTCAATAGTGCATGTATGGGTAGAGATTGGTCTGAACACTCTATTTTGGTGCATCACCCCCTTAGATTAGAATAGGTAGATTTCCTTTTCATGTATTCTTTCTCCCTTTTTCTCTCGAAGAGTAGTTAGGTGCACCCTAATAGTAAAGGAAGTGGGCCTTCTCTAGAGACTCAACCTCATAGTTCAAGTTCCATAGCTTGGAGGCTATTTCCATGTTTCACAAGGTTGTCCTTAGGTAAGACTTTTTATAAGGGTGCAAACCTCTATGGCAGTAGTGTCTACAACATCTCTTTATGAGATACACCTATGTGAACTTATCCTCTCATCATTGCACAAACTCCTATGCTCAATGGAGGATAATCCACTCTTAGTGGAAATGTGCTTAGCTATGATGTTTATCTCTTTTTTGACTCCTAGTCATTCTAGTTACCTTTATATATAGGCACGTCTAGTATGTATTTATCTAATATCCATTATCATTTTGATCATTATTGAGATCCTCATTTGGTCACTAATTTTCTCTCTTCTACTATCTACTAAACTTCTTGATCTTGATGTTGAATTTTTGCCTTAGGAAAATTCTTACATGGTATCAAAGCTATACAAAATTCTGATACGGTATCAGAGCCATAAGACTTTCATTGCATAGCCATTGGAGTGATTTTTTTAATATTAAGATTAGAGCTTGCTGGTGCAAATTAGATATTGACATGACATTTAGAAGGTCAAAAAACTCCCAAATCAACTTTTATTTCATCAAAATTAGACATTTGAGGTGAAATCTAGAGTCATTTGATTTTTGGAGGTGCAACAGTATGATTCAGGAAAAAATATTACAGAGGTGATTTTCAAACAATGATATCTCCCTTATATGAGCTAATTTTTTCGATAATACTTTTTGTTTCAAGGTACAATTTCATGGTATACACATTGGTATAGGTGTTTTGTGATCTCTATTCTTGAATTATTTTTAAAATTGCCAATTCTAACTTTTACATATTTATAGGCTTCATTCGGCCTTATCTAGACACATATTCAAGTACCATTTTTTTTTAAAGTGCATAATTTTTTGTCTAATTTCTAGAGCTACAATAAGATTATAAGCTTGTGTCGAGATAAACATCACTTTCAAAAATTGGTCCTTGTTTGCATTGTATTGCTTTGATCAAACTTAAAAATTGTTGTATATCTTACCTACATTGTTAAGTACCTAATTTGAACTCCAAGAGGAGGTTGTAAACAAAAAAATCAAAAGTCCACTTAGGCCTTAAATTTTCAAGTGAATTTTTTAATTGCACAAAGAATGAAGTTCCTAAAGCATTCCTTTTGGTGTTGGGGGGGGTGTCTCTTGGTGTTGTGTGGTTTTCTTCTTGTTGTTATCTTTCTTTCCTTGAATTATGGGAAACATTAAGGTTCCAAAATTAAGACCACATAATTATGTCACATGGTTAGTTAAAAAATGGTGTGAATTATTGAATGAAGAAGTTTCTCAAGATGTAGATGGATCTCTTCCTAAACCAATAGGTGATAAAGTAACTCAAAGTGATATTTGTGCTTGGGAATTGGTAGATAGAAAAATCCTAGGAATCCTTAGGTTAGGATTTCATGACAAGATACTTTATCAGATCATAAAATATGATACATCTAAGGAAACCTAGGATTCCCTTAAATAACTATATGGGAAAGTGACTAAGGAAGATGTCTACAAGATTGAAGATGAGCTTATCTCCCTAGATCCTAAGAACTTTGGTTCCATTGAATATTTTATCATTAAGGTGAATAAGTAGAGAAAAAAACTTAATGATTGTGGTACTCTAATTAAGGATGACATGTCAATTTAATTAATTCTAAATAATCTCCCATCAAGCTTCTCCACATTTGTCTCTACTTTCAATAGCTCAAAGGCAACCTTAGGGGCTTCTTTTCAGAAAAGAACTTTTGATGAATCTACCCAGTTGTTAGAAAATAAACAAACTAATTTGATAACAATGGGAATTCTCAAGTCTTCAAAGTCTAAGGAATTGGTGGCTAACAAAGAGAGCTCCAAAAATCCAATTAGTGAAAGTTCAAATAAAGGAAAGGGAAAAAAGAAGAAGAGGGAAGAAAACAACCAAGGGGAAATATAAAATTCACCACTTAAATCAACTCAACAACAAGGCAAGTATTCTCCTAATACCAAAAAAAAAGGGGACAATAATCAGGAAAAGAAGAAGTTTGTCTATTGTAAAAGAATTGTTCATGATGAACATGAGTGTTATCACAAGTAGAATGATGAATGAAAAAACTTCATGAAGAAACACAATGTTCCATTTCCTAATGCTTATAAGGAAAAGGTGTCTTCATCTTCATATTCTTAGTGTAAAGGGAAAGCTTTACTCACAAACACTATCAGTTAGGGGGAATGGATTATTCACTCAAGTGCCACACATTACATGGGGCTTCAAAGAGAAATTTTTCTATAATGACACCTTTAGAGGTACCTCACATCTTTGCAAGAGATGATACTAAAGTAGAAGTTGAAGGAAAAGGTGAAGTTGAGATGGAAAGTGGAGCATTCAAGGATGTTCTCTATGTTCATAATATCTTCATAATCTTACCTCTAACCTTCTTTTAGTCTACCAAATTACTCACTATGGAGGTGGAAACAAGGTTGGATTTCTTGCAGATTTAGTTGTTGTGTAAAGTATCAAAGATCATTCTATGGTTGCGAGAGGTGAAGCTAAACATGATTCATGGATTTACACTTTCTCTTCCTTTTTGCATAAACTTAATGCACAAGCCTTGTTAATTCATTCAAATATAGAATGGAAACTATAACATGAGAGGTTTGGACATCTCAACTACAAGTGTCTTCAATAGCTTAGCAACAAGAACAGGGTTTATGGTCTACCTCAAGTGCAAGTCTTAGATGATGTTTTTTTAGGTTGCACACTTGGGAAGCATCCAAAAAAACTGTTTGACAAGGGGAAGTCTTGAAGAGCACAAAGTGTTCTTCACCTAGTTCATAGTGATGTGGTGGGCCCATTACCAATGCCATCATTTGAAAAGTCTTGCTATACACTCACCTTCATTGATGATTACTCTTGCTATACTTGGATATTCTTCATGGTTCATAAGAGTGAAGTGTGCGAACAATTTCTTACCTTCAAGGCTCAAGTATAAAAGTAGTTCTTTGAATAGATAATGGATTGGAGTATGTGAACTCAAGACTTATATATTTTTATACTCAATAGGGAATGAGCCTGTAGCATTCAATACCATACACTCCACAGTAGATTGATGTTGTAGAAAGGAACAAGAGAACCCTCAAATAGATGACCACTTGAATGCTGCTACATAAGTCTCTTGATCAAGTTTTTTGCACTAAAACAATGAATTGTGCAAACTACATCTAGAATAGGAGTCCTCATAAAGCTTTGTATGGTTTAATGGTTTTTGAAGCTTGGAATGGAAGGAAGCCTACTATAAAGCACTTTAGATTCTTTCATTGTCTAGCATGGGCAAAAATACCTCAATAGAAATGCAAGGCATTCAAACCTCAAAGTAAATCTTGCATCTTTGTTGGTTATGCAAACTCTCATAAAGCCTACAAGTTAATGGATCTAGAGATAGATGGAATTTTCTATAAGAGAAGTGTACACTTTGAAGAAATTTTTCCAAGCTTTACTTCTTCAACTCCTCCTTCCTCCATTGAAGAGAGTGACAGTAGTGAAATTGACTTGGAAGATGGTTGTCCACAACCTAAAATAGAGGTAGTAAAAGAATGAGGTTAAAGAAATCCCTTCTACTTCTCAATCTTCTCCCACTAGACTTAAATGAGATCAATAGACATTAGATGCAGCAAGAACATTTGTAGATAATCCTTCAAATACTAGGAGGGCAAGATCACAACATAACTCACTCCCTCATGCTTATATTGCAATTTCTTCTGATCCTAAACATTTGAAGAAGCTTTAGGAATTCTAGAATGGGTTACAACAATGGAGAAAGAATACAATTCTTTTATGAGAAACAATACATGGGACTTAGTTTCTCTTGCTAAGGGAAAAAAATTTGTTTAGTGTAAGTGGATCTATCAAACCAAATTTAAAACAAATAGAAGTATTAATAAGCATAGGTCTAGACTTATTGCTAAAGGTTTCTCATAGGTACCAGTATTGAGTACACTAGGACCTTAGTTTGAGTTGCAAATATGAACTCCATTCATTAACATTAGCTATAGTTGTAGCTCAGAGATTGGTTGTTGATTAGATGGATGTGAAGAGTGCATTCTTGAATGGTGATATTTCTAAGTAAATTTGTATGGAGAATCCATAGGGTTTCATTCAAGATTCTACATTGGTTTGGAGGTTGAAGAAGTATATCTGTGGATTAAAATAAGCTTCAAGATCTTGGTATGCCAAGATCAACTCTTTCCTTCTATTAGCAAGGTTCACCAAATGTCATTCAAATTTGAATGATGATTCTCGCTTACTAATTTTTCTTTATGTTTATGATTTAATCATTACCAAGAGTACAATGCCCATCAGTGATAGTGTCATGTCTACATTGCAGGACCAATTTTCCATGTATGACTTGGGTCTACTTCATTATTTCCTTGGTATTGAGATACAACAATCTTCATCATGGGTCACATTATCTCAACCCTAGTATGCTCTTGATCTACTTTCTCAATTTCACATTAGTGACTGCAAGGCTACATTTTCTTCATTTCTTTTAGGTGTTAAGTTAGAAGCAAAGTGTTCCACTCCACTTGTTGATGCTACTTTGTATAGATAATTGGTTGGAAGTCTCATCTACTTGACACATACATGCCCTAACATATCCTTTTTAATTGGTATGGTTACTCTCTTCATGCAAGAGCCACATGAATTTTAGTAGAAGGTAGGAAAAATCCTCTTACACTATATCCAAGGTACACATACATATGGGATATTTTATGCAACTGGTACTTGACTATAGGTAGTGGGTTATACAGACTCAGACTATATAAGGGATGTTGATTCCCATGAAAGAACTCTAGGATACATGTTTCATCTTGGTTCTAGCCCCATATTTTGGTAGAGTAAAAATAAGAACACTATTTCTCTTTCATCTACTAAGGCCGAGTATCAAGGAGCTATTACTGCAGCTGCATAAGCTATTCAATTATAGCATATTCTAATGGAGTTTGGTTTTGACATACCTAGACCCACAATCATACATTGTGATAATCAAAGTACATTGAAATCTCAAAACATCAAGTGTAGCATCAACACTCAAAAAAAATCAAGGTTCATATGCACTACATCATAGATATGATTCATGAGCAGGTCATTGCATTGCAATATTGTCCTACAAAATAGTAGATTGCAAATATCTTCACCAAGCCCTTCACCAAGGTCAAGTATCTTCATTTGCAAGATCTCTTGGGGGTGGGGGATTCTTCACCAGGGGGTCACATGACTCTTCTCTTCTTTATTGTACTTGTCTCTCTTTTTTGAGGAGGGTTTTTACATGAGGTTTTCCCTCTTTCTCCATTTTTAGAGAGATTGCATTGCATTTTATGCATAGAATTACATTTGTACATGGGTACCTAACATGGCCTTGTGATGCAGGAGCATCCAGAGGTATAAGGGCAATCCTTGGGCTACTCCCATATACAATTTGGAATGTTGAGTTTCTAGTACTCCTATTTATAGAGTTATTATAAGCAAACTCTGCTTGTGGTAGAATCAAATCCCATCCCTTGGGCTTATCCCCAACTGAACATCTCAGCAGATTGCCTAGACTTCTATTCACCACTTCTGTTTGGTCGTTAGTTTGTGGGTGATGCGTGGAACTGAATTTCAAGTCTGTTCTCAACTTTTTCCACAATGTTGTCCAAAAATACCCCACAAATTTAGTATCTCTTTCAGAAAATATACTCCTTGGAAGACCACCAGTCTTACCACCTCTTTGAAAAACAAGTCTGCAATATGGACAACATCATGAGTTTTGTGGCATGGAATGAAATGTGCCATTTTGGAGAACCTATCAACCACCACAAATACTGAGTCATTACCCCTTTGTGTCCTTGGAAATCCAAGAACAAAATCCATACTTATGTCCTCCCATGGCCTTGATAGAATAGGCAATGGCTGATATAGGCCAATATTGTGACTAAACCCCTTAGCAACTTGACAAACCTAGCAACTCTGTACAAACTTCTTCACATCCTGTGAAATTTGAGGCCAAAAATAATGTTCTCTAAGAATGGCAATGGTCTTATCTCGACCAAAATGTCCTGCCATCCCTCCACTGTGTTTCTCCTTAATCAGATTTTCCCTCATGGAACTCCTTGGAATGCACAATTGACTATCCTTGAACAACATGCCATCCTAAATAAAATAGTCCAACCAGTTGGTTCTATCTACAGCAACAGGCTCTTTACAAGCTTTCCATGCTTCAGCAAAATCAGGATCCTTAGGGTACAATTTCTTGAGTTCATCAAACCCAACTACTTCAACCAGCATTACTATAAGCAAAAATTGTCTCCTACTTAGTGCATCTGCAACCCTGTTAGATTTTTCACTTATATGCTTCAACACAAATGTATAGCTCTGCAAGAACTCTACCCACTTCATATGCCTCTGATTCAATTTACCTTGGCTATTTAGGTACTGTAATGCTTGATGATAATTATACAAAACAAATTCCTTTGGCAATAAATAATGCCTCCATTTCTTTAAGGCCTGAACTATTGCATAGAACTCTTGATCATAAACAGAATACTTCTTCTTTGCATCATTCAATTTTTCACTAAAATATGCAATAGGCTTACCTTCTTGGCTTAATACAGCCCCAATAGCACTGCCACTGGCATCACAATCCACCTGGAAAACCTTTCTAAAATCTAGAAGTGCCAACACAGGTTGTTTTGTTACCTTCTTCACCAATTCAAAAATTCTCGCAGTTGCTACAGTCCATTTGAACTCTTTTCTATCCCCTCTTATTGTATCAGTTAGGGGTGCACATATGCCACTGAAATTCCTAATAAACTTCTTGTAAAAACTAAATAGACCATGAAATGATCTTACCTCAGTAGCAGACCTTGGAGTAGGCCATTCCAAGATGGCTTCTACCTTCTCCAGATCCATTTTGAGACCATCAGGTGATATAACAAACCCCAAATATACTAACTCCCTTTTTGCAAAGTTACACTTCTTTAGATTAATTAATAGTTTCTCTTCCCTTAGCCTTTCAAGGACACTATGAATATGCAATAAATGTTCTTCGAAAGTCTTGCTAAAAATTAAAATATCATCCAAATAAAAAATAACAAATTTTCCCAAGAACTTCTTAAGTACCTCATTCATGAGCCGCATGAAGGTGCTTGAGGCATTCATCAATCCAAAGGGCATGACTAACCACTCATAAAGACCCTCCTTGGTCTTGAAGGCTGTTTTCCACTCATCTCCTTCTTGAATCCATATCTGGTGATAACCACTCTTTAGATCTATCTTTGTGAAGTATTGAGCTCCACTCAAGCAGTCCATAATATCATACATCCTTGGCAAAGGAAACTGGTACTTGATGGTGATCCTATTTATAGCTTGAGAATCTGTACACATCCTCCACTCTCCATCCTTCTTTGGTGCGAGTACTACAGGTACTACACATGGACTCAAGCTCTCTTGAATCAAGCCCTTCCTCAACAACTCCTGAACCTGTCCATTTAGCTCCTCTGTTTCACTAGGAGTCATCCTGTGAGCAGCCTTGTTAGTCAAACTAGCTCTTGGAATCAAATCTATCTGATGACTAATTTGCCTTACTGGTGGCAATCCATCTAGAAAATTATCAGAGATAATAACTCCAAATTCCCCTAGTAAATCTAAAACTTCAACTAGTATTTCACTACTACCTTTTTTATCTTTCCTAGGAATCAAAGCATAGCACATATGTTGATGTTTCATGCCATCTAAAAACTTTCTTCCATCAACAAGAAAAATCCTAGCACTGCTATATACCTTTTCACCTTCCTTTTTCATGGGCTTCAATTTGTGGCAAACTCCATCCTTTGTCAGAGAGTATGTGTTTGCATGTCCATCATGTACTACATGTCTATCAAACTGCCATGATCTACCCAACAATAGATGGCAAACATCCATCGAAATAACATCACAAAGAACTTCATCATGGTAACTCCCAATTTTGAATTTTACTAAACATTGTTCACTTACCAGGACCTTATGATCATCTTTTACCCAAGAAATCCGATAGGGCTGGGGATGTTTCTCCCTCTTGAACTTCAGCTTAGAGACCATCTCTTCTGATACCAAGTTATCAGTGCTACCACCATCAATGATCATGTCACAACATTTAATCTCACACTTGCATTTGGTATAGAAAAAACTCCTCCATTGTCCTGGTTCAATCTCACCACTTAGTAGGACTCTTTCATTTACCAAGGTCTCTCCTCTTTCTACATCCTCTGAATGTGATGATTGTACATCCTCATCCACATGAGCAACCATAGCTTGGCCCTTAGCTCTCCTATCTGTCCTTCCTTGTCATTGAGGGCATTCAAAAGCACAATGACCTTCTTCATTACAATGGAAATAGGTACCATGGAAGCTGCCTCTTCCTTGTCCACGTCCACTACCTCTTCCTCTTTGATTTCCAAAGTCTTGATCATGGGAGCAGTTGAAACCCTCATTCCTCTGGTTTCTGCTAGTACCCACATCTTCATTTTTCTTTTGGGTTTCATTGCGGCCTCCAGATGATCTACCACTTCCTCTTCCTCCTTGACCACGCCCTCTTTGTCTTCCTTCAAACCTTTTATTCAGCTTCTCTTCAACCCATAGGGAAAACTGGTATGTCTCTTCAATGCTGGTCATTCTTACCAGACTTAATTCCTCTTGGATGCTAGGTCTCAACCCACTGATATAACGAGCAACCTTCTCCTTATTTGCTTCTGCATGCCCTGCTCTAATCAAGAGTCAATAAAATCCCTCTATATATTCTTGGACTAATCTTCTTTCATGCTTTAACCCATGCATCTTCTTAAACAAATCAAGATCATAGTCCATAGGAATGAATTGCTTCTTCAATTTGTCCACCATGCGATCCCATCTTGTGATCTTCTCCTTTCCTCTTCTGTTTCTTTCTAGTTGAACCTCTTGCCACCAGATTTTGGCATGGCCTTTTAGTTTGGCCTTTGAAAACTTAACCCTATCTGGGTCCCTGATATCCTCATACTCAAAGTATTCTTCCAGTTCATTGATCCAATTGATCAACTCATTTGGTTTCATATTTCCTGAAAATACACCCACTTCAATTGTGGGTCTTTTCCCAAACTTAGTAATGGCCCTAAAAAGCCTTTCCTCTACATGATTCAAAACTTCCCCATCAAATTCCCCTTTTGGTCCCATAACTTCTTCTTCATTTTCATCCTCACTATCGTCACCTGCGGTAACATTTTCTCCTCTATGGAGCTCCTCTTGCAAGGCCTGTACCTGCCTTTGGAGGGCTCTAACCTCCTCAGGATTAATAGCTCTAGCCCTTCTGCCACATTCTCTTCATGGAGGCATCTTATTAACTCAAACCCAAAACCATACAGTCCTGGTGCAAATTGCCTCACATTCGGCGCTCTGTCTACACACTCAGGAAAACTAGCTCTGATACCACTTGATGGAGACATAACCCAAGAACAGAATGGACACAACAGAAAAGGGGAAATTATATTAACTGAGAAAATAAGATAGTACAAACAGTACAAAGAAAATAAACTTCAAAGCATGCCCTAAGGGCTTACAATAACATAAATCTGGAGATAATTTCTCCTTTCAGTACCTCCTCTCAAACTCCACTCTGAACTGCCTTTTACAATGCCAAAAATCTCCTTAAATAGACCCCAGTGGGTTAAGGACTAGGAGTACATTCTAGAAAGTGCTAGTAGGCATCCACCGATCAAATGGAAGGTTCCAGAAGCTGCGTTAGAAGTCGGTGCAAATCTAGAAGAATCCAAAAATGGTAACCAAACTTCCGGGAGGCATAACTTTTGAACCATAGCTCTGATTACATTTTTGGAAAGCTCTCTAAGTGCTCTATGGCCTTATGGACCAGCTTTTCTTGTCCCCCATTTTTTGTCCCTTTTCGAGGTCATTTAATGCCCCTAACCTAACTTTGAAGCATTCTTAGGAGGTCTCCAAAACTCAAAAAATTGCAATAACTTTCAAAACGTGGGGCCTTTTGACCTGATTCTTTTTCTAGAATGCTCTAAATCACAATTACATTCATCTGCCCAATTCACACCTTCTAGGTCACCAAAATGATGGCCAAATTGCATGCTCCTATTTTTTCAAGATTTTCTAGCACATTGATAGTTAAACTGTGAGAGTTGGAACCTTTATTTGACCCAAATGGGTATCCAAAAATGAAAAGACATCAAACAAAAACTAATTTTAAGTACATTTTTTTGGGTGACACAGGATTTCCCTTATACCTCTAGATGCTCCTGCATCACCTAGTAGTCAGGACCCAGATTGCATCTTACATTTATCTTTGTGAGCCTAAGTGCATTCCCCTAAGTTGCACTTAACGGGTGTATTAGTGTAAATAATTAATAATTATTACACTTTACTTAAGTTTACTTAGGACTATGCATAGACATATGAGTTGTCTTGTTGACAACATAGGACTTAGAAACTTATTTGAGTGCATGGTGTCTACAACATCTCTTTATGAGATACACCTATGTAAACTTATCCTCTCATCATCACACAAAATCCCATGCTCAATGGAGGATAATCCACTCTTTGTGGACATGTTTTGAGTTTTGATGTTTATCTCTTTGCTAACTCCTAGTCATTCTAGTTGCCTTTATATACATACACTTTTAGTGCATATTCATCTAATATCCATTATCATTTTGATTATTACTGAGATTCTCATTTGGTCACTATTTGTCTCTCTTGTGCTATCTACTAAGCTTATTGATCTTGGCATTAGATTATTACCTTAGGAAAATTCTTATATGGTATTAGAGCTATACCAAATTCTTACACATAGAAAGGTTGAGCTAGAAGAGGTTTGATTTTGTTAGTTAGTTTGTGGAGTCTAATATAGAACCTACAGAGCAATTGGCAGTTGTTGTTGAGGATATTCCTAACCTTTTTGATGTTGGGATAGACATTGGTTTTCATGATTAGTTGGTTGGACTTGATGTGGAAATTGCAAAGCACTTGGTCAAGGATAATCTGATTTTTGTTGGTGGTGAGTTATGTATCGTAGACCATCTTTTTGTGAGCAATGAGATTGGTAGTGTTGTAATTTTGGCATGTGTTGATGGAGATATTCAGAATATTGCTGATGTGAAGTTTGTTGTTGCTATCGTGGATTGACTAGTTGCTTATGTGAATGAGGGTTTTCCAATGAAGCATCATGTTTAGTTTGTTCTAGGGGTGAGCATGCTAATTCGATGGCTGAGATTCTGGTGGTTGATAGGATAATGTAGATGTGGATGATTTTCATATCGGTTGTCTTGTCCTTGTGATGGGAACACAACCCAACAACAGAATAGACACAATAGAAAGGGGGAATTATATTAACTGAGAAAATATGCTAGTACAAAAAGTGCAGAGAAAATAAACTTCAAAACATGCCCTATGGGCTTACAATAGCATAAATCTGGAGAATATTTCTCCTTTTAGCACCTCCTCTTAAGCTCCAATCCGAACTGCCTTTTACAATGCCAAAATCTCCTTAAATAGACCCCGGAAGGTTAAGGACTAGGAGTACATTCTAGAAAGTGCTAATAGGCATCCACCGACAAAATAGAAGGTTCCAGAAGCTGCGTTAGAAGTCGGTGCAAT
The DNA here is from genome assembly GCA_028749045.1 of Cupressus sempervirens. NCBI lineage: Eukaryota > Viridiplantae > Streptophyta > Pinopsida > Cupressales > Cupressaceae > Cupressus > Cupressus sempervirens. Next base: position 321,088,502 of record CM053789.1, on the reverse strand, counting down.
TCTAGAAGAATCCAGAAATGGTAGTCGGACTTCCGGGAGGCATAACTTTTGAATCGTAACTCCGATTGACGAACCGTTTACATTTTCGGAAAGCTCTCAAAGCGCTCTATAGCCCTATGGACGAGCTTTGCTTGTCCCCCATTTTTCGACCCTTTTTGAGGTCATTTAATGCCCCAAACTTGACTTTGAAGCATTCTTAGGAGGTCTCCAAAACCTAAAAAACTGCAATAACTTTCAAACCGTGGGGTCTTTTGACCTGATTCTTTTTTTGGAATGCTCTGAATCTCAATTACATTCATCTGGCCAAGTTGCACCTTCTAGGTCACCAAAATGATGGTCAAATTGCATGCTCCTATTTTTTTGGGATTTTCAAATGCACTGATAGTTGAACTATGAGAGTTGGAACCTTTATTTGACCCAAATGGGTATCCAAAAATGTAAAGACATAAAATAGAAACTAAGTCTAAGTACATTTTTTTTGGGTGACACAGGATTGCCCTTATACCTCTGGATGCTCCTGCATCAGACACCCAGGGTAGATTGAAAAGTGACCCTGTCACTTTATGGATGGTAGAGGAAATCCCAAATGGGAAACCTCAGCTACTGAAATCCAAGTTGAGTCCTCGATCGGCCGTCCTTTCCATTTGACCAAATACTCTTCATACTGCCTGTTTCTGGTACTCCTACCCATACGATGATCTAGAATGTCTTCTATCTCCTCCTTCTTAGAAGCAGGAATTGGACATGGCTCTAAAACCAACTCCTCATCTACACCATCATCATGATACTCTGTTAAATCTGCAATGTTGAAAATGGGAGAAATGTGAATACCATCTGGCAGCTCCACCTCATATGCATTTCCTAAGTTATGTTTCTTCAAAATTTTGTAGGGGCCAAATTTCTTCATTTTCAGCGTGTTGTAAGTACCAACTGGAAATCTTTCTTTTCGTAAGTGCACCATGACTAGATCCCCTACTTGGAATTCCTTATGTCTTCTCCTTGTATCAGCCCTAGCTTTATACTCTTGATTCATCTTGATAATGTGTGCTTGAACCTCCTCATGTAGATGCTTGATGTGTTCAGCAAATTCTTCAGCTTCAGCACTTGTTCTCTCCCCTTGTTCTATCTTCCTCAATTCTGGTGCAGTCCTTGGGTTATTCCCATATACAATTTGAAATGGTGATTTTCCAGTACTCCTATTTACAGAGTTATTATAAGAAAACTCTGCCTGTGGTAGAATCAAATCCCATCCCTTGGGCTTATCCCCAACTAAACATCTCAGCAAAGTGCCCAAACTTCTATTTACCACTTCTGTTTGGCCATCAGTCTGTGGGTGATGCGTGGAACTGAATTTCAAGTCTGTTCTCAACTTCTTCCACAATGTCCTCCAGAAATACCCCACAAATTGAGTATCTCGGTCAGAAACTATACTCCTTGGAAGACCATGTAGTCTTACGACCTCTTTGAAAAACAAGTCTGCAATATGGACAGCATCATGAGTTTTGTGGCATGGAATGAAATGTGCCATTTTGGAGAACCTATCAACCACCACGAATACTGAGTCATTACCCCTTTGTGTCCTTGGCAATCCAAGAACAAAATCCATACTTATGTCTTCCCATGGCCTTGATGGAACAGGCAATGGCTGATATAGGCCAGTATTTTGGCTAAACCCCTTGGCAACTTGACAAACCTGGCAACTCTGTACAAACTTCTTCACATCTTGTGTAATTTGAGGCCAAAAATAATGTTCTCTAAGAATGGCAATGGTCTTATCCCGACCAAAATGTCCTGCCATCCCTCCACTATGTTTCTCCTTAATCAGATTTTCCCTCATGGAACTCCTTGGAATGCACAATTGACTACCTTTGAACAACATGCCATCCTGAATCAAATAGTCTAACCACTTGGTTCTATCTACAGCCACAGGTTCTTTACAAGCTTTCCATGCTTCAGCAAAATCAAGATCCTCGGGGTACAAATTCTTGAGTTCTTCAAACCCAAATACTTCAACCTACATTGTTGTAAGCAACAACTATCTCCTACTTAATGCATCTGCAACCCTGCTAGATTTTCCACTTCTATGCTTCAACACAAATGTATAACTCTGCAAGAATTCTACCCACTTCATATGCCTCTAATTCAATTTACCTTGGCTATTTAGGTACTGTAATGCCTGATGATCAGTATACAAAACAAATTCCTTTGGCAATAAATAATGCCTCCATTTCTTTAAGGCTTGAACTATTGCATAGAACTCTTGATCATAAACAGAATACTTCTTCTTTGCATCATTCAATTTTTCACTAAAATATGCAATAGGATTACCTTCTTGTCTTAGTACAGCCCCAATAGCGCTACCACTAGCATCACAATCCACCTGGAATACTTTTCTAAAATTTGGAAGTGCCAACATAGGCTGTTCAGTCACAATCTTCTTCAGCAATTCAAAACTTCTCGCAGCTGCTGCAGTCCATTTGAACTCTTTTCTATCCCCTCTTATTGTATCAGTTAGAGGTGCACATATGCCACTGAAATTCTTAATAAACTTTTTGTAAAAACTAACCAGACCATGAAATGATCTTACCTCAGTAGCAAACCTTGGAGTAGGCCATTCCAAGATGGCTTTTACCTTCTCTGGATCCATTTTGAGACCTTCAGGTGATATAACAAATCCTAAATAGACTAACTCCCTTTTTGCAAAGACACACTTCTTTAGATTAATTAACAGTTTCTCTTCCCTTAGCCTTTCAAGGACACTACGAATATGTAGTAAATGTTCTTCCAAAGTCTTGCTGAAAATTAAAATATCATCCAAATAGACAATAACAAATTTTCCCAAGAACTTCTTAAGTACCTCTTCATGAGCCGCATGAAGGTGCTTGGGGCGTTCCTCAATCCAAAGGGCATGACTAACCACTCATAAAGACCCTCCTTGGTCTTGAAGGCTGTTTTCCACTCATCTCCTTCACGAATCTGTATTTGATGATAGCCACTCTTCAGATCTATCTTTGTGAAGTACTGAGCTCCACTCAAGCAGTCCATAAGATCATCCATCCTTGGTAAAGGAAATCGGTACTTGATGGTTATCCTATTTATAGCTCGAGAATCTGTACACATCCTCCACTCTCTATCCTTCTTTGGTGCAAGTACTGCAGGTACTGCACATGGACTCAGGCTCTCTTGAATCAAGCCCTTCCTCAATAGCTCCTGAACCTGTCTATTTAGCTCCTCTGTTTCAGTAGGAGTCATCCTGTGAGCAGCCTTGTTAGGCAAACTAGCTCCTGGAATAAGATCTATCTGATGACTGATTTGCCTTACTGGTGGCAATCCATCTGGAAAATTATCAGAGATAATATCTCCAAATTCTCCTAGTAAATTTGAAACATCAAACGATATTTCACTACTACCTTCTTCATCTTTCCTAGGAATCAAAGCATAGCACATACGCTGATGTTTCATGCCATCTAAAAACTTCCTTCCATCAACAAGACAAATCCTAGCACTGCTACATACCTTTTCACCTTCCTTTTTCATGGGCTTCAATTTGTGGCGAACTCCATCCTTTGTCAGAGAGTATGTGTTTGCATGTCCATCATGTATTGCATGTCTATCAAACTGCCATGGTCTACCCAACAATAGATGGCAAACATCCATCGAAATAACATCACAAAGAACTTCATCATGGTAACTCCCAATTTTGAATTTTACTAAACATTGTTCACTTACCAGGACCTTATGATCATCTTTTACCCAAGAAATCCGATAGGGCTGGGGATGTTTCTCCCTCTTGAGCTTCAGCTTAGAGACCATCTCTTCTGATACTAGGTTATCAGTGCTACCACCATCAATGATCACATCACAACATTTATCCTCACACTTGCATCTAGTACGGAACAAACTCCTCCGTTTCCTTGGTTCATTCTCACCACTTTGTAGGACTCTTTCATTTACCAAGGCCTCTCCTCTTTCTGCATCCTCTGAATGTGATGATTGGGCATCCTCATCCACATGAGCAACCCTAGCTTGGCCCTCAGCTCTCCTATCTATCCTTCCTTGTCGTTGAGGGCATTCAAAGGCACGATGAGCTTCTTCATTGCAATGGAAATAGGTACCATGGAAGCCTCCTCTTCCTTGCCCACGTCCTCTACCTCTTCCTCTTTGATTTCCAAAATCTTGATCACGGGAGCGATTGAAACCCTCATTCCTCTGGTTCCTACTAGTACCCTCATCTTCATTTTTCTTTTGAGTTTCATTGCGGCCTCTAGATGATCTACCGCTGCCCCTTCCTCCTTGACCATGCCCTCTTTGTCTACCTTCAAACCTTTTACTCAGCTTCTCTTCAACTCGTAGGGCAAATTGGTATGCTTCTTCAACGCTGGTCATTCTTACCAGACTTAATTCCTCCTGAATGCTAGGTCATAACCCACTGATATAATGAGCAACCTTCTCCTTATTTGCTTCTGCATGCCCCGCTCTAATCAGGAGTTGATAAAACTCCTCTGTATATTCTTGGACTGATCTTCCTGCTTGCTTTAACCCATGCATCTTCTTAAACAGATCAAGCTCGTAGTCCACAGGAATGAACTGCTTCTTCAATTTGTCCACCATGTGATCCCATCTTGTGATCTTCTCCTTTCCTCTTCTAAGTCTTTCCAGTTGAACCTCTTGCCACCATATTTTGGCATGGCCTTTTAGTTTGGCCTTTGCAAACTTAACCCTATCTGGGTCCCTTATATCCTCATACTCAAACTATTCATCTAGTTCATTGATCCAGTCGATCAACTCATCTGGTTTCAAATTTCCTGAAAATATACCCACTTCAATTGTAGGTCTTTTCCCAAACCTAGTAATGGCCCTAAAAAGCCTTTCCTCTATAGGATTTAGAACTTCCCTGTCAACTTCCATTACTTCCTCTTCATTGTCATCCTCACTATTGTCATCTGCGGCAATATTTGCTCCTCTATGAAGCTCCTCTTGCAATGCTTGTACTTGTCTCTTGAGGGCTCTAACCTCCTCAGGATCAATAGCTCTGGCCCTTCCACCATGCTCTCTTCATGGAGGCATCTTCTAACTCAAACCCACAACCACACAGTCCTGGTGCAAACTGCCTCACAGTGGGCGCTCTGTCTGCACACTCAAGAAAACCTGCTATGATACCACTTGATGGGAACACAACCCAACAACAGAATAGACACAATAGAAAGGGGGAATTATATTAACTGAGAAAATATGCTAGTACAAAAGTTGCAGAGAAAATAAACTTCAAAACATGCCCTATGGGGTTACAATAGCATAAATCTGGAGAATATTTCTCCTTTTAGCACCTCCTCTCAAGCTCCAATCTGAACTGCCTTTTACAATGCCAAAATCTCCTTAAATAGACCCCGGAGGGTTAAGGACTAGGAGTACATTCTAGAAAGTGCTAATAGGCATCCACCGACAAAATAGAAGGTTCCAGAAGCTGCGTTAGAAGTCGGTGCAATTCTAGAAGAATCCAGAAACAGTAGCCGGACTTCCGGGAGGCATAACTTTTGAACCGTAACACCGATTGATGAACCGTTTACATTTTCAGAAAGCTCTCAAAGCGCTCTATAGCCCTATGGACAAGCTTTTTTCGAGCTCCATTTTTTGACCCTTTTCGAGGTCATTTAATGCCCCAAACTTGACTTTGAAGCATTCTTAGGAGGTCTCCAAAACCCAAAAAACTGCAATAACTTTCAAACCATGGGGTCTTTTGACCTGATTCTTTTTTTGGAATGCTCTGAATCTCAATTACATTCATCTGGCCAAGTTGCACCTTCTAGGTCATCAAAATGATGGTCAAATTGCATGCTCCTATTTTTTTAGGATTTTCAAATGCACTGATAGTTGAACTATGAGAGTTGGAACCTTTATTTGAGCCAAATGGGTATCCAAAAATGTAAAGACATAAAATAGAAACTAAGTCTAAGTACATTTTTTTTGGGTGACACAGGATTGCCCTTATACCTCTGGATGCTCCTGCATCAGACACCCAGGGTAGATTGAAAAGTGACCCTGTCACTTTATGGATGGTAGAGGAAATCCCAAATGGGAAACCTTAGCTGCTGAAATCCAAGTTGAGTCCTCGATCGACCGTACTTTCCATTTGACCAAATACTCTTCATACTGCCTGTTTCTGGTACTCCTACCCATACGATGATCTAGAATGTCTTCTATCTCCTCCTTCTTAGAAGCAGGAATTGGACATGGCTCTAAAACCAACTCCTCATCTACACCATCATCATGATACTCTGTTAAATCTACAATGTTGAAAATGGGAGAAATGTGAATACTATCTGGCAGCTCCACCTCATATGCATTTCCTGAGTTATGTTTCTTCAAAATTTTGCAGGGGCCAAATTTCTTCATTTTCAGCGTGTTGTAAGTACCAACTGGAAATCTTTCTTTTCATAAGTGCACCATGACTAGATCCCCTACTTGGAATTCCTTATGTCTTCTCCTTGTATCAGCCCTAGCTTTATACTCTTGATTCATCTTGATAATGTGTGCTTGAACCTCCTCATGTAGATGCTTGATGTGTTCAGCAAATTCCTCAGCTTCAGCACTTGTTCTCTCCCCTTGTTCTATCTTCCTCAATTCTAGTGCAGTCCTTGGGTTATTCCCATATACAATTTGAAATGGTGATTTTCCAGTACTCCTATTTGAAGAGTTATTATAAGCAAACTCTGCCTGTGGTAGAATCAAATCCCATCCCTTGGGCTTATCCCCAACTAAACATCTCAGCAAAGTGCCCAAACTTCTATTTACCACTTCTATTTGGCCATCAGTCTGTGGGTGATGCGTGGAACTGAATTTCAAGTCTGTTCTCAACTTCTTCCACAATGTCCTCCAGAAATACCCCACAAATTGAGTATCTCGGTCAGAAACTATACTCCTTGGAAGACCATGTAGTCTTACCACCTCTTTGAAAAACAAGTCTGCAATATGGATAGCATCATGAGTTTTGTGGCATGGAATGAAATGTGCCATTTTGGAGAACCTATCAACCACCATGAATATTGAGTCATTACCCCTTTGTGTCCTTGGCAATCCAAGAACAAAATCCATACTTATGTCTTCCCATGGCCTTGATGGAATAGGCAATGGCTGATATAGGCCAGTATTTTGGCTAAACCCCTTGGCAACTTGACAAACCTGGCAACTCTGTACAAACTTCTTCACATCCTGTGTAATTTGAGGCCAAAAATAATGTTCTCTAAGAATGACAATGGTCTTATCCCGAACAAAATGTCCTGCCATCCCTCCACTATGTTTCTCCTTAATCATATTTTCCCTCATGGAACTCCTTGGAATGCACAATTGACTACCTTTGAACAACATGCCATCCTGAATCAAATAGTCTAACCACTTGGTTCTATCTATAGCCCCAGGTTCTTTACAAGCTTTCCATGCTTCAGCAAAATCAGGATCCTCGGGGTACAAATTCTTGAGTTCTTCAAACCCAACTACTTCAACCTGCATTGTTGTAAGCAACAACTATGTCCTACTTAATGCATTTGCAACCCTGTTAGATTTTCCATTTCTATGCTTCAACACAAATGTATAACTCTGAAAGAATTCTACCCACTTCATATGCCTCTGATTCAATTTACCTTGGCTATTTAGGTACTGTATTGCCTGATGATCAGTATATAAAACAAATTCCTTTGGCAATAAATAATGCCTCCATTTCTTTAAGGCTTGAACTATTGCATAGAACTCTTGATCATAAACAGAATACTTCTTCTTTGCATCATTCAATTTTTCACTAAAATATGCAATAGGACTACCTTCTTGGCTTAGTACAGCCCCAATAGCGCTACCACTAGCATCACAATCCACCTAGAATACTTTTCTAAAATCTGGAAGTGCCAACACAGGCTGTTCAGTCACCTTCTCCTTCAGCAATTCAAAACTTCTCGCAGCTGCTGCAATCCATTTGAACTCTTTTCTATCCCCTCTTATTGTATCAGTTAGAGGTGCACATATGCCACTGAAATTCTTAATAAACTTCCTATAAAAACTAACCAGACCATGAAATGATCTTACCTCAGTAGCCAACCTTGGAGTAGGCCATTCCAAGATGGCTTTTACCTTCTCTGGATCCATTTTGAGACCTTCAGGTGATATAACAAATCCCAAATAGACTAACTCCCTTTTTGCAAAGACACACTTCTTTAGATTAATTAACAGTTTCTCTTCCCTTAGCCTTTCAAGGACACTACGAATATGTAGTAAATGTTCTTCCAAAGTCTTGCTGAAAATTAAAATATCATCCATATAGACAATAACAAATTTTCCCAAGAACTTCTTAAGTACCTCATTCATGGCCCGCATGAAGGTGCTTGGGGCGTTCCTCAATCCAAAGGGGATGACTAACCACTCATAAAGACCCTCCTTGGTCTTGAAGGCTATTTTCCACTCATCTCCTTCATGAATCCGTATTTCATGATAGCCACTCTTCAGATCTATCTTTGTGAAGTACTGAGCTCCACTCAAGCAATCCATAAGATCATCCATCCTTGGTAAAGGAAATCGGTACTTGATGGTTATCCTATTTATAGCTCGAGAATCTGTACACATCCTCCACTCTCCATCCTTCTTTGGTCCAAGTACTACAGGTACTGCACATGGACTCAGGCTCTCTCGAATCAAGCCCTTCCTCAACAGCTCCTGAACCTGTCTATTTAGCTCCTCTGTTTCAGTAGGAGTCATCCTGTGAGTAGCCTTGTTAGGAAAACTAGCTCTTGGAATCAGATCTATCTGATGACTGATTTGCCTTACTGGTGGCAATCCATCTGGAACATTATCAGAGATAATATCTCCAAATTCTCCTAGTAAATCTGAAACTTCAAACGGTATTTCACTACTACCTTCTTTATCTTTCCTAGGAATCAAAGCATAGCACATACACTGATGTTTCATGCCATCTAAAAACTTCCTTCCATCAACAAGAAAAATCCTAGCACTGCTACATACCTTTTCACCTTCCTTTTTCATGGGCTTCAATTTGTGGCGAACTCCATCCTTTGTCAGAGAGTATGTGTTTGCATGTCCATCATGTATTGCATGTCTATCAAACTGCCATGGTCTACCCAACAATAGATGGCAAACATCCATCGAAATAACATCACAAAGAACTTCATCATGGTAACTCCCAATTTTGAATTTTACTAAACATTGTTCACTTACCAGGACCTTATGATCATCTTTTACCCAAGAAATCCGATAGGGCTGGGGATGTTTCTCCCTCTTGAGCTTCAGCTTAGAGACCATCTCTTCTGATACCATGTTATCAGTGCTACCACCATCAATGATCACATCACAACATTTATCCTCACACTTGCATCTGGTACGGAACAAACTCCTCCGTTGCCCTAGTTCATTCTCACCACTTAGTAGGACTCTTTCATTTACCAATGCCTCTTCTCTTTCTGCATCCTTATAATGTGATGATTGTGCATCCTCATCCACATGAGCAACCCTAGCTTGGCCCTCAGCTCTCCTATCTGTCCTTCCTTGTCGTTGAGGGCATTCAAAGGCACAATGACCTTCTTCATTGCAATGGAAATAGGTACCACGGAAGCCTCCTCTTCCTTGCCCACATCCTCTACCTCTTCCTCTTTGATTTCCAAAATCTTGATCACGGGAGCAATTGAAACCCTCATTCCTTTGGTTCCTGCTAGTACCCTCATCTTCATTTTTCTTTTGAGTTTCATTGTGGCCTCTAGATGATCTACCGCTTCCCCTTCCTCCTTGACCGTGCCCTCTTTGTCTTCCTTCAAACCTTTTACTCAACTTCTCTTCAACTCGTAGGGCAAACTGGTATGCTTCTTCAACGCTGGTCATTCTTACCAGACTTAATTCCTCCTGGATGCTAGGTCGTAACCCACTAATATAACGAGCAACCTTCTCCTTATTTGCTTCTGCATGCCCCACTCTAATCAGGAGTCAATAAAACTCCTCTGTATATTCTTGGATTGATCTTCCTGCTTGCTTTGACCCATGCATCTTCTTAAACAGATCAAGCTCGTAGTCCACAGGAATGAACTGCTTCTTCAATTTGTCCACCATGTGATCCCATTTTGTGATCTTCTCCTTTCCTCTTCTAAGTCTTTCTAGTTGAACCTCTTGCCACTAGATTTTGGCATGGCCTTTTAGTTTGGCCTTTGCAAACTTAACCCTATCTGGGTCCCTTATATCCTCATACTCAAACTATTCATCTAGTTCATTGATCCAGTCGATCAACTCATTTGGTTTCAAATTTCCTGAAAATATAACCACTTCAATTGTAGGTCTTTTCCCAAACCTAGTAATGTCCCTAAAAATCCTTTCCTCTACAAGATTTAGAACTTCCCCATCAACTTCCATTACTTCCTCTTCATTGTCATCCTCACTATTGTCATCTGCGGCAATATTTGCTCCTCTACGAAGCTCCTCTTGCAATGCTTGTACCTATCTCTGGAGGGCTCTAACCTCCTCAGGATCAATAGCTCTGGCCCTTCCACCATGCTCTCTTCATGGAGGCATCTTCTAACTCGAACCCACAACCACACAGTCCTGGTGCAAACTGCCTCACAGTCGGCGCTCTGTCTGCACACTCAAGAAAACCTGCTCTGATACCACTTGATGAGAACACAACCCAACAAAAAAATAGACACAATAGAAAGGGGGAATTATATTAACTAAGAAAATATGCTAGTACAAAATTTGCAGAGAAAATAAACTTCAAAACATGCCCTATGGGCTTACAATAGCATAAATCTGGAGAATATTTCTCCTTTTAGCACCTCCTCTCAAGCTCCAATCCGAACTGCCTTTTACAATGCCAAAATCTCCTTAAATAGACCTCGGAGGGTTAAGGACTAGGAGTACATTCTAGAAAGTGCTAATAGGCATCCACCGACAAAATAGAAGGTTTCAGAAGCTGCGTTAGAAGTCGGTGCAATTCTAGAAGAATCCAGAAATGGTAGCCTAACTTCCGGGAGGCATAACTTTTGAACCGTAACTCCGATTGACGAACCATTTACATTTTTGAAAAGCTCTCGAAGCGCTCTATAGCCCTATGGACGAGTTTCACTCATCCTCCATTTTTTGACCCTTTTTGAGATCATTTAATGCCCCAAACTTGACTTTGAAGCATTCTTAGGAGGTCTCCAAAACCCAAAAAACTGCAATAACTTTCAAACCGTGGGGTCTTTTGACCTGATTCTTTTTTTGGAATGCTCTGAATCTCAATTACATTCATCTGGCCAAGTTGCACCTTCTAGGTCACCAAAATGATGGTCAAATTGCATGCTCCTATTTTTTCAGGATTTTCAAATGCACTGATAGTTGAACTATGAGAGTTGGAACCTTTATTTGAGCCAAATGGGTATCCAAAAATGTAAAGACATAAAATAGAAACTAAGTCTAAATACATTTTTTTTGGGTGACACAGGATTGCCCTTATACCTCTGGATGCTCCTGCATCACCTTGTTAGAGTGAAAGACTTTAATGAAGATGAAGATGTTTATTGATCTTCCTTTAGGTATCAAAGTGTGGGACACACTTTTGTACTTACCTAGGCAGTCTAATGTAGGAGCATCTTGGGTTTTCTCTGTGATTAATTTTAAGTTCATGGGAGGAGCCTTAGTAGTTACTTTGGAGGGTGCTTCACCAGATACTCATTTGAAGTAGGACTAGTTCTTGAAATGCTTTGGGAGCTTGACATGGTCTTAAAACTTGGCATTGTTTGTGGAACTCAACATGGTTTGGGAACTTAGCATAGTCTAGGAACTTGGCATGGTCGCTACAACTTGCACATGGCCTCTAGAACTTGGCTATGCTTAGAAATTTACTAGTGCTTAGCTTGTTTTTTTTGACACTCAGATTGGTCTTGGTTTTTTTTTTGTGTTGATTTGTTTGAAAGACAACTTGTGACTATTAATTTATTTATAGGTTATTTAATTTTTGATGTATCTGACTTGTGGATTAACATATATTTAATGTAAGGGGTTTATTTAACTTTTTATTGCTATGCTAACTTGTGGATTAGTTTGGTATAAGTAGAGGGTTGTGTGGAGTCTTTTATTAATTGATAGAGTGATTCAAGCATTTAGAGGAGGAGTGAGTGTGGGAGGAGCTGAAGGGTATGCTTTCTTGAGTATGTGGATAGAGTGTCAAATGTGAGGTATTTTACAAAAAGATTATGATGAAGTTGTAAGTGTGTGGATAGAGCACCAAAGGTCAAGTAGTTTACACTTGGATCTTGAATGAAGTTGGAGAAGAGCTAGAAGTTGTGGCTTGGAAGACAAGGAGATTTCTTGGTGGATTACAAGTACAAGTTGAGATCTTCCTTGGAGGTTTCTACCAGAGTGTGGATCTAGACTAGCTAGTGTTTGGGTTGGATCTTGAGGGATCTTACAAAATTATTATTGTAATTTCTTTGTATTTTTTCATAACTGGGAAGGCATTAAAGCCTGAAATATTGCATGTAACAATTATTTTATGAATAAATTATTGTAATTTGGTATCAAATGTAGTGCCTACCCCTAGTTTACATTTTTGTTATCACTGTCAAACTCTTTTAGGGCTTGTTTTATGTTGATCGTTAGCAGCATTGTTTTGAGACTATCAGATATTGTGCTATGGATTTAGTTGATATGTGATTAGATTACTTAGACTCTACATTTCATATATGGATGATGATTATTAAATTGCTTTTAGTTATTGATGATGATTAGATAGATGGTTTATTATCACATGTGTTTTATTATGGATACTTACCCCATACTTGCATGTGTATGGTGTGTGTGTTTGTTCTTATTTATGGCATGTCTAATGTAGTTAAGGAAGGGAGTCGTAGTCACCTACTAGTCAGGATCTACACAATTCACCACTTCCTTCCATTGCCTATTTAGTTTAGTATATATTGTGCTTGTACATGCATGGTTTTTATGCAGGTTGTAGGTACTGGGTATCGACTTTCCTAAATTGCCAGGATGAGCGTACCCTATCACATTATCTTAATGATAAGAGAGGGGAGATAAGTTCTCAAGTCAAAATCTCAACCCTTTAACCCATTTGTCCTAATTGAAAATTAGGACAAGTATCTGAGTCAAGTACCCTTTTAATATGTTGGATGACGTAATTCATGATATTAACCCTTGGTCTGATTTTGTATGTATTTTGGCTATGTTGGGTTTTCGTATTTTATTTTATGAGTCTGATGTATTTTCTATTAATTAAGCCTAATTAAAATATTTAATTAATGGTTTAATTTAATGAAAAATTAATATGATATTTTAATATTTATTTTATTTAATTAATTGAGAAATTAATTAAATAAAATAATTAAATTTGAAGATAAAAGTTATAAGTTTAAATTTAGAATGTGACAATATTTATTTTCATAATAATATATTTGGAGTTCATTTTTAAATAAATGACTAAATAATATTATTATTAGAGCTAATAAATATTTTAGAAATTAAGATTTGAAAATGAAATTTAAAAGTGGAAAATATATTAAACTTATTAAAAGATTAAAGGTTGCATGATGTGTGCACATGATTAAAATATAAATATATTAAGATAAGAATAAGTGGAATTATTAAAGTTAGTGCACAAGATTTAATAATAAATAAATTAAATTTGAAAGAGTAAAGTAAATATTATATTAATGATTGTGCATTATTTTAATGTTTGCTCACATAGGAGTTTGCAAATTCTTGAGAGTTGTCATGTAGAAAACACAGGAGTTTGCACTCTAAGTATGCACTAGTTGTCTACACTTAGGAGTTAGCATATTATTTGAGCACATGGTGTCTACAATCTTATGACTCATCTAGAAGGTTGGAGAAGACTCATGCTTGGTTGTCATGCTTATCTTCTAGTTGTTTCTAGACACATTCTAGATGCATCTTAGAGGCCTTTAAATAGAGGCTCTCCTAGTGTGTTTGGACAAGCTTCAAAGCTTACATGCATTTGAGAAGCTCATATGCTTCTACATGCTCATATGTTTCTACATGCTTCTTCAAGCACTTCTAGTCACATGGAAATTTTGCTTGGCTCGGATCTTGGAGGAAATTGCATATGAGAAGAAGGAAGGGACTTTCTATGGACTTCTAAGGCATGGAAAATTAGCATCAGTGTCTAGGTGCACTCGTGATAATCACATATTCTATTTGCACTCTTTCTCTTCCTGTCTTCATTGTGTCTGTTATATGGGTCTAAATCTGCTCTATGATTGAATCTGTAATTTGAAATTGGAATCTAGAGATTTTATTTGGTTGCAAAGAAAACAATAGAAAACCCTAGTTCCAAATGAGAAATAATTAGATCTAAATTGGGTTTGGGTTTGAATTAGAATCAATTTGAGAAATGATAGTTAAACCTATTGGATAGATTAATGGATAGGTTTAGAAAACAATTATTTTAAAGGGAAAATTATTAATTTAAGGAATTTGAAAGTCCTTCTTATTTAAAAGTTATATATGTGTTCTCTTTTTAAATATATAGAATCTGCATACTTTTCTAAAAAAAAATATAGAAATACATTTATAAATTTATGTATTTTCAATGCTGAATACTGAAATGTGTATTAACAAACTATGTATATATATATATATATATATAGACACACACACACACACACACACACACACACACACACACACACACACACACACACACACACACATATACATATATACATACATATATATGTGTGTGTGTGTGTGTGTGTGTGTGTGTGTGTGTGTGAATATAATAGTTTGATATGAAATTATCGATATTAATCGCAGTGGAGATTTATCAATTTTGTATCGCATGAAGTGTTATTGAAAAATGCTATTTAAAACCGCATTTCATAAACATATATATATGTCATCTTATAATTTGGGGCGGGTGGGGTTTACACCCACAGCACCCACCTCCCTCTTATTGCTTCCATTTGGTGGTTACCCCTATGTCAGCACTGCGACCGCAGTGTACTCGACTGTAGAGGGAGGGTATGAGTGACCGCACGGCACATATAATACCATGCAATGATTTAATAATCGCTTTAAAACTTTGCATGCGCGTTGTTTGAAATTTTGACTTTGG
The DNA here is from genome assembly GCA_028749045.1 of Cupressus sempervirens. Taxonomy (NCBI): domain Eukaryota; kingdom Viridiplantae; phylum Streptophyta; class Pinopsida; order Cupressales; family Cupressaceae; genus Cupressus; species Cupressus sempervirens. The sequence continues at coordinate 321,073,390 of CM053789.1, read as the reverse complement.
TTTATGTTTTCTTTATATATGTAAATTTGTGTACAATGTAATATGTTATTAATATTTAATAACTATTATATGTTTGATAAATGATTTTAAAACGTATTAATATAGTTAGAATCTAATAATTACTTAATTAGTCCAAAGACAAATAAGAATGTTCTAAATGAATTAATGGATATTTTTAATGGGAATGATTGGAAATAGAACTGATGGAAAGAGATATTGAATTCAATAGAGAATGCATGACTTTTAATATTAATTATTGAATGTATATTAAATATTATTTGATATATATTAAATATTTTAAGAGATGGTAATTTTATATTACGTTAATAATAGTTTCTTAATAAGGATGATTTTAGATTAAGAGATTTTAATGATATTGGACAATGGGTCATTGTTACATTTTGACCTTGTTATAACATAGCTACGATTTGAATTATTATTATATTGATTACTACATTATAAATTATTGATATACCTTAAAGGTTAGTTAAATATTAACTAATGAGGTTTATGGAAGGTTCTCTAGATCAATTAATAATAGTTTGATGAGTTATTATTTATTAATGTTTGTTGGGTCTAACAAACTATTAATAAATAATGGTTTAAATAGTTATCGATTAATCCGATTAGAGTTAATCTAATAGAGATTATTTAATGATTGAAGTTTTGTAAAAGATATTAGTTTTGGATTTGGAGTATAGTTGATTTTTAATCAATTGATATTCATTAAATTGTTATTATTAATAATTAAGTTGAGCAATAGAGTCTTATTTGAAATGATAATACAAGTTTGTTAAGGAAATATTAGTATCCATTAAGGAGTTGCAAATGTGGTCATTATAGATTTCCAATATAACTTGCTATTAAATAATAACAAGCCATTATTGAATTATTAATATTAATATTAGAGATTTGAGTTATAGTTGACTTTTAACTTACAAAATTATAGTTAGTTATTAGTCAACTGATATTAATTGGAACGTTGCTATGGATTGTAAATATTAATTAAATTAATTAATTAGAGTTAATTAGATTTAGTTAATAATTAAGTTATGTAATAAATTTTTAATTGATATGCTAATATTGATTCCTCTAGCAAAGTTGTGAAGTATGTATATCGAAGTTGAAAAGTCGTACTCTCATGACTTGAATAATGACCTTAGATATTTTAATGATTGTTAGTAATGATTTAATCGAGAGACATAAGATTTAGTAATATTTAATTCAGTTCTAATTAAATGATATAGAGTCATGGATTGTGCACCTATGTTAATTGTTTGATTTAATTGATCATTTTAATAGAGTTATAATCTTTTTATTCAAACATTGATAATTAGCTCTCTTGTAATTTAACGAATAATGGTCCTTTGATTATGTTGAAAGTTGAAGTAACATTAAAGAAGAGTTAATCAATTAGAATATGGAACTTAGTTAAATAAAGAGAATAATTTAATTAAAGTTCAATGATGATCAGATTAATGAGTAAAGTATTTACCCTTAAGTTATTATTTTAAATAATGGAAGGATAATGTTGTTGGGGAAACAAACGGGTGGACATGTAGGTCAAATGGTAAATCCTTTACACTTGAAGTATACTTGAAAAGGAATTTGGAAACCTCTACACTTAACTCATCCATGTGATTTTAGTAAATAAAAACATGTGTTTGCATCGTCTATTCTCTATGCTTCTTATTTTGGGTTTTTGGGTTGACTAGTGTTGACTAGTCTTAGGTTGTTACCAGAGGCTCGAGGGTTATGAGATGTGATGGCATGTTGATCTTATTTGGTCTCGATCTTTATAAACCCAACCATGGTTATGTGATGGAATGCTCTATGAAATGTTTGTATTTACTGATTGTTATAGTTGAGATTCTTATGAATGAGACACTTGAGCTAATCATTTTGATTCATCAATTAGTTATCCTTGGATTATTTTCTAGTCACGATGATGGGACTGAAATGTGGATTTATTTCTTGATGATGTCATGTTGTGACATGTTTTGACTCAACCATTTTGGAGTCTTCGATCAATATGATTTTGAGATATATTTTGGTTAATGAGAACCAATGGATACTTATGATTATCAGTGATGCCTTCATTTGCCAATAGAGAACTGTTGTGGTCATGGTTTTCTATGGATGCTTTTCAAATTCTCATGGAGATTTGATGCTTTTATTGTGGATATTTGATGATTCTTTGTATGGATTATATTTTGGATTTTCTTTCCAGTCACTTGTATACGACTAGGGTGATTTTATAATTCCATGAGCTTAGGGTAGGTTATCTACTTGTAGTGTCGAGAAGTGGCTTCCAATGGGGGTCGAGGCCCTAAGTGGCTGCCAGGGTAACTCATTATAAGTTTGGTTAATAAGTGATAACATTTACACACTAAATGGGGATTAAATGAACCTAAAAAGATAATTGTTTTGGTTCTCGCCCATGCCTCGAGTGCTTGTACAAACTAGGATGGGAGTAGAGAGAATGCATGGTTGCGACGTTGCATTCCATTGTATGCCTCATCAGTATGAGAGGATACTAGTGGCCGCATGAGGATCAGTATGGACTCGTGGAATTTAGCTAACTACCAGGGTAACTTGTACATGATATATGCAATGACACTTTCCTGCTTGCATAGTAGGTTTCCTACATGTCATTGTGTGCCTCTGGGAATTAGATGTCAATTTTGTGTTTGGAACCTTTGAGTTAGTATACTTTTAGGATTCCTGGACTTAGAGAGTATCTTTGGTATGTGATTTTTGATAGCCTGTTTGGGACTTGATATTATCCCTTCAGCACAGTGGGAGTGGACCATTTAGGTTCCATGAATTCGGGTGGTAGTGTTTTTCCACTCTTATCATTTGAGATTCGTCCGAGACACTGTGGCTGGAGTATTCTTGGTTGGTATTTATCTTCACTCTATTCTTGGATCATTATGATAGATGATATACCTTATGATGGATGTATTTATTGGTATGTTTCTTATATTGATGATTTTCATATGTTAGATGATGTTACTTTATGCTTTACTTTGCATGTTAGTAGGATGTTTTAGGAGAGATATTCCTACTTTGTTAATACCAATGATCTTTTCAGTGCTTTGGAATGTTACGCACAGAGGGATGGCTAGGATCCACGATGGTCTAATGATGTTATTTACGGTTGGGAGGAACCATGCACTTAGTTTATTATGTTTGTAATATATGGTTATCTTTTATGATGGATGTCTATATCTTTATAGTTATGATGATGTATCATGTATGACATGTGGTTTCATTATGTTATTGCATCATGGATTAGTATTGGATGATGATGTTGTTTATTTACATAGATGTATGTTCTTTCAAGCTTTTCATACCTTGTGACATGTGCAGTGGATGATTGAGCAATTGAAAATGTAATTTATGAATGTTGGTTGTATCATTGTTATTTCATAAGGATGTGATGTTAGATGAATTGTTATGATTAGATGTGATTCAATGTTAAGGGATTCATGAGAATGTAATCTGTTATGTATGTTATCTTTACTTCCATTTCAATTGTTGCTATTGCTTCTGCTATCATGTGGATGGTTTATCTTTCATGTTTTTAAAAACAAAAATTTGGAAAACTTAGTGAAATTTTAGATTAATTCTTTGGATCCCTTGGCAGGGCATTACATCAAATCTTGCATTGTTATTGTGTTTTTGCTATGTAGTTATTTGCTGGGGACTAGGACATCTCCTCTAGGATTTTTCTCCTACCTTGCACTATATCATAGAGTTATCCATTCTATTGATTACTTAGTTTGGATTTCAAACATTGTCCTTATTTTAAAGGGAAAAAATAAGTTAAGGATGTGTACTATTTTTAGATATTTAAACTAGGTATCCTTAAGGGATGATTTCCATAGACCCAATATTGATATAATTTTGGATTCACTAGTGTGTCATGCTTCAGTATTTTTATGGATGGTTTTTTGGATATAAAAAAACCTTTATTCCTCTAGAAGATCAATTTAAGACTACATTTATACACCTTGTGGACCATTTTGTTGGATCATGATGCCTTTTGGATTAAAGAATGCAGTAGAAACTTACCAATGAGCCATGAATTTGATTTTTCATGATTACATCCACAAGATCCTCAAAGATTATGTTTATGATATCTAGAAAAATATATACAATGAGAAGATCATGTTACTATTTTACAAAAAATATTTGAATGGATTAGAAGTTACAAAATGAGATTGAATCCTAAGACATGTGTTTCTAGAGTAGATTCTAGTAAATTATTAGGATTTATAATCTCTAAGAGAGCCATAGAAGTAGATGCAAAAAATATTGAAGAAATTTTTAATATGCTTCCTCCTAAGAATATTACTTAGCTATGAAGTTTACAAGGAAAATACAAGTTATTCATTGCTTTGTTTCTAATTTTGCTGATTGAACTATTCCCTTTAATTCCTTGCTTAGAAAGGATACCACTTTCTCTTTGAATGATGAATTTAAAAAACACATTTGAGAAATTTAAGGAGTATCTTATAACTGGATAAATTTTATAAGCCATTTCATTTGTATACTTTTGTGAGTCGAAAGGCCTGAGTGCCTTGTTAACTCAAAATATGACAATGGTAAGGAAAGACCTATGTATTACATTAGTTATACTTTACTTGATTATGAAACAAGGTACATAGGTTTGGAAAGAAAATTTCTAGCTCTAGTTTATGCATTTTATAAAATAAGGCATTATCTTATAAATGTTGAAGTCAATGTGATTGTCAAGTTTGATCCTTTGAAATATCTTTTCTCACAAATGGATCTCTCTAGCAATTTAGAAAAGTGGGCAATGTTACTTATTGAATTTGATATTAATTTCATTTCTCATAAATCTATTAAAGGAAAAGCTTTAACAACTTATTTAGCTAAAGCTCCTTGTCCTCATTTACATAAATGTTCTACTTCGATAGAATTTCCTAACGATAATATTTTAGTTTTTCATCAAGATGATATTTCAGAATTATATTTTAATGGATCTAGATGTAAGATAGGTTATTGTGTTGGAATTATTTTTATTCCTTCTACAAAAATTCAATCTCTTTAACATATAAATTAACCTTTCCTTGTGCTAATAACATTGCAGAGTATGAAGCTCTTTACCTAGCCTATGAGAAATTTCATCTCTTAACATCAAAAACTTACAAATATATGTAGATTCATTATTTATTGTTGAAAAAATTAAAGGAGGTTATCAAACTAAGAATGATAAAATGACATAATATAGAGATTTGTCTGTTGATGTGCTTTCATAATTCTCCTCTTATACTATTCATATCTTTCATAGGAAAGATAACTAACATGTGGACAATATGGCAAGCACAACTTATTTTATGTCTCTTGAGAATAATGCTAAAAATTTTCAATTTATCATATAAACTCTTAAAAGCCCTGCACTTTGTAAAAAATATTACTTCTGATTGTTTCAATTTGCATTTCAATGAATGGTATTCCCATAATTTTATTTTTTTAAAGATAGTACTTTTTTTGAATCAGGAACAAGAAACACGCATAATCATATTATGAAGTTTTCAACATGTTACATTATTTTAGGAGATATGATTTACAAATTGTCTTATGAAGGATTATTGTTTAGATGTATCAATAGAACTGAAATTCTACTAGCTTTGGTAGAAGCTCATTTTGGTTCTTCTGGAGGGTATTTTGGTGGAAAATCTCTGGTTCATAAATAACTTAGAATGGGATATTATTGGCAAATAACAAAGAAAAATTCTTTCATGTTTGTTAATAAATGTCCTCAATATCAACAACATAGTAATTTGATTCGTGCTCCTTCTCATGAGCTTCACAATGAAATTTCTCCATAGCCTTTTAGTATTTTGGATTTTGAACTTATTAGAAAAATCTCACTAGCTTTTTCTAAAGGCATACTTACATTCTAATTGCTACAAATTACTTCATGAAGTTGGTTGAACCTATCCTTCTTCATTCCATAATGGTGGATATTTGTTATGGTTTTACCCTTAACAATATCATAACATGATTTGGTATACCTTCAATGATAGTCTTAGATAGTGGCACTTCTTTTATAAAAAATGACATTAAATTCTTGGAGAAATACTACATTCAACATAATTTTTCAACTCTTTGTTATCCTCAATCCAATGGTCAAGCTGGAGCATCAAATAAAATCATTGAACAAATTCTATGAAAAATGGTTAACAAACATGTGAAATATTGGCATACTCAATTGACATATTCTCTATGGGCTTATAGGAAAAGTGTTTATACTATGACAGGTACTTCTCCTTACAATATTTTTTTTTGTAATGATCTTATTATTCCTTTGGAATTAGAAATATATTCTTTGCATGTTTCATTTCATGGGATTATTGGAAAAGATAATTTTTGGGAACAATGCTTACAAGAGCTAGAAATGTTGGATGAATTAAAAATACATGCCTTAGAACATATACAATCTTGTCATAAATCTCTATAGAAGAAATATATTCATAAGGTAATTAAACAAACATTTTTGGTTGGTGATTTAGTCCTATATGAGAATCAACAAAATGTGAATGTTCTACCTAGTGAAAAGGGAAAGTTTAGTCCTAATTGGTTTGGACCTTTTATTGTCATTGACAACTTTAGTTTAGATGCTTATAAACTTGCTTATATGGATGTTGGTTCTTTTAAGGAGCCTATTAATATTATGCATCTTTAAAGTTATTATTTTAAATTCATTCCTTATTTCATTATGCATTTATGTATTCCTTAAAAAAATTGTTTTATAGGTTATGAAGTTCTACCAAAAATTACATATTGAATATATTTATGGACCTTATTTCTTTCTATTAAGTTTTGTATCAAACATAGAACTAATTAGTAGAGAAATGTTTCATTCATAAAAATGTGTTTCATGTTCTGATACATATTGGCCAATAACCATATTTATCATTACATCTATCACTATTTTATCATGGCTGATGGCTTCCAAATCTCTCTAGCCTATAATAGGAAGATGTAGATTTGTGTATCCATATATGGCTCCTCAATATGCTCATACCATGGGATCACTCTTGAGCACTCTATAACTTAGCTATTAATTTCTTCTCCCTTTCTTTGCATATCCTTATCTCTCATTGGACACATGAAAAGATATCAACATGCCTATCAGGATCTCTATATCCAAGAGGTGAATCTCACTAACTCGATGGTACATAGCAGGATATGCATATATCCTTTAGAATTTTAGATGTGAACCTCCTCCATTCTATTATGCTACCTATAGAATGAAAATTACATATTTAATAATATCTCATATTATACCTAGGTCTCCATTCTAGATGTCACTAAAAGGTCTAGGAGGTAGGGGCATGGAGTGACTACACTCTCCACACTCACTATGTCTAGGCCTTGTCAGTGGTGTCTTTATATGGTTGTGTGGAGGTCATCATGATCTCAGTGGTGATATGTGAGAAATGTGTACATCTGCACTAGTATCACTAGCTAGGGCATCTCATTTTCTCTCTTCTCTTATCTCTGATCTAATCTCTCCTCCTCCATGGGATATCCCTAGGATATGTCCTCCTCTTCTTCTCTTATATCCTCATTCTTCTCTTCTATCCAATCATTATGGTGTGTCATCTTTGAAAGACTTGGATAACTTGTAGGATAATTCTTAGGGAAGATAGGGAAGGTCTCTTGTACACTCTAGTACCCAATTTGTAATCTCAGCTCATGCTCAAATAGGTCACATATGATGGTACCTCTATATCCTCTATCTCATCTACATCACTATCCTCTAGGTCTACTATGATTGGTCATTATATGGTGTTGGGTCTTTGATGGTACCTATTCAGATGTACATAGGAAGGTAGTACTCTAGTGACACCCTATACAAGGCAAAACTATCTCATCAATTGATCATAATATTACAACATCCCTGTATGATTATGACGATCCTCTAGAAGCTTTTTTCACTATGAGTATCTCATTTGGAATCATGTATCTAGTCACTCAGTCATTTAGTAGTAAGGTCTCCATATCACATCTAGACTAGGAATGTGGTCTAGACATACCCTCCAATACAGCATATCTCTAAATTACTAGGCATTCCTCAAAGGATAAAAAAGACTCTTAGTAAAGTTACATATACAATTACTAGAACACCTTGTGGATGTTTAAATGCAAAATGCTCAATCAATTAAATCTGCAAGAGTATGTATATCGAAAGAATCTCTTTCTCTGATATCTCACTAGCTGACATAGCCAATGGTATATTTGGGCTAACTTGTTGTGACCCAATGAGAACATGGTCCTCTCACTCTCCATCCTCTATATAAGATGGGTAAGAGGTGTTGAAAATATGGTACACTTTGAGTTGGGTAACACAACCAAGGGTACTATACCAAGAATGATTGTTCGTACCAAAGGTTTAGGGCCTAATAGTATGGATGATAAAAGGAAATGATCTAATCAGATTCCCAACAATGGAACCCATCCCAAGAAATACTCCCTATCTAATAGTCTCACCTCAGATTGGAAGCTGCAAATCTTGTAGATATCCCCTAGTGTCACTATAATCTCCCAAGAGGTAATATGGAAGGAGCATGTCTCCTCATCCCATCTCTCTATAGGAGCTCATAGCATGGCTTCATGTAGTCTAATCTATAGTAGAGCTACTACCTAGTATAGTCCTACATCTCTCAGTAGTTGTATCTCATACTCATTGAACTCAAAAAAATTATCTTTGATTATTACTAGCAACTCTCCAAAGGGATTAAATCCAACTTCACCAGATCAAGGTCAACCTAACTTAGGTCAAGGTTGACCTTATTGGGTCAAGGTTGAACTCATCCTAGAATAGATAGAGACCTTCCTATCCATGTTGACCTTCTTGGGTAAAGGTCAATATTACTAGATTAGGGTAAACCTTTAAGGGTCAACATCTACCTTGCCTATAGAAATTAAAAATTTAGAGAGTACAAGAACAAATAATAGAAAACTCATCTTAGGAAGTGACCATCCATTAGTTAGGAACTATCTTAGAAGCTCCATATGCATCGCTCAATTTCCTTCTCTCCTTGACATCTTTCTTTCTCTTTTTAATCTACAAATGGTACAATGAGTAATTATGACTTCATTTTTCATTATTTATAGTTATAATTATGGTTTCTCTTAGGGTTTACTTAGGGTAAACTTAGATTTCCCTTTTTATGCATATAGATTGACATCCACAGTTTTCATCATAACTTGAGTTTGGTAACTCTGTTAAGATACCTAACTCCTTAAATTAGTTTAGGAGAACTTTTCAATAAACTACATATGCAATATATAGAGTTATTCTTATTGCCCTATTTCACCCTCTAGAAATAGAAAGACAGAATAGGAAGGCATAAGAGGATTCATGTACTTCTCAAGTGTAATTTAGTAATATTTAGGTGATTTATAGATTTTCATTAACCTTGTGTGTTCCATGTTCTAACAAATTTTTGCAAGATCTCTACATCTAGGACTTGGCTATATCCTTTTTATTTACTATGATGTTTTCTTACTTTAGCTTACATATTCACTTAGTGACATATCTAAGCTAAAGTGGGGGCTAAATGTATCATCTTAAAAAGAAAGAACTTCCATCTCGATAGGTTTAGTGCCCTCTTTTAGCAAATTTATCATGATAGAATTGCATTTAGGATGCATTATGCACTTGATTCCTTCATTCTAGGTGAAATTAGTGTTAGGATCTTGAGGATTCTACTTAATTTTCCTTTTTAATGGATCTATTGTATAGGTAGGAATTAGATATAGGTCCTCCTGGCCTTCATCATATTAATCATAGGATTTTTTGTCTACCCTTGGTAGTCTATCTTGTTCTGATATCATTTCTATATCTTCAGTTATCCTTAGGACCTCCTATTTTCTATTTTCGTTGGATCTAGAACCTTAGGTTGATGTCAAGGTTGATTGTGACATAGGAAAAGCTTGAGGTTAACCCTGAGCTGGGGAAATATTGAGATCAACTATAAAATAGGCTAGGGTTGAGGTTATCATTGACCTTCTTCAAGATTTATTCCCCCTTTTTTAAATTTTGGTCTTTGAGGGCCTTGAAATCAATATCAGGCTTTTGGATTTGAATGTATAAAGGTTTTAATTTGAAATTTATTTTTTTATTTTCACTCAGTTGGTTATTAAGATAGGACCATGATTTGAGGTGAAATTTGAATTATGAGTCCTCCCATTACTCTGGGAGCCTCACCTTTAAGCTTCTATATAAAGACTTTCATTTTGCATTCATTTCTAGATAAAAGGTCATGAGAAGCACACATGTGATGGTGAAATGAAGATGCAAGATTGCAAGAGCATGATATAAAAGATCAAGTCATTGTTGGTATCAAGAATTTTATGAACATGCCATTATGAACATCTATTTGGAGCAAGAGAGATCCTAGCTTATTTGATCCACCATTACCAATATTCAAGCATTCAATGATACAATCATGGGGTAGGAATTTCAAATTATGAGTTTTGTAGGATAACTTTACTCTTGGGTTCTTTGTATGTTTTCTTATCTCCTTCAACTTGATGCATTTCTTTCTCATACATATTCATGTTAAGGTTTCAATATAAAGGATTAGATATTGGAATTATAAATTCAATACACACATATGCTATTATAAGAAACTATTTGTGGAGGTGAAGATCACCTAAATGTGGGTTTGACTAAGGAAAAGCCATATATTGCCACCCCAAAAACCCATGTTTCAAATATATACAATTGATGTTTCAAGAATTAAAGTAGATATTTGAGTACCCCTTTTGGAAAAATTTTGTGATACACAAACATAATTTCTATCAAATAAGTGTAGGTTAAGGTTGACTTTTGGGTCAAGGACAACCTTTAGTAAGGGGTACAATTATGCCTCGGGGTAAGATTGTGCCTTGCTACTTCCAAAGAGAAACATTTGCTAGGTTTTCTTATTTGTAGTTTTCTTGGTTTGGACCTAGTAGTAGAATTTCTATAATGTAGTGTGTCTCCCATTTGATTTATGTAAGTCATCCTGATGGATACAACCTTTTTGACCTCTCTGTGAGAAAGCATAGTGATTGGGACCATGAATGGTTTACACCCTTGAAGTGATTTGATTTATGTTATTGTATCAGTTGCTTTGATTATTCTTATGACTGATTTATGAGATTATGATGTGTTAGATGGTTGGATTGAGGTCCATGGCAATGGTTACAAAGATTCATAGTTTTGTGATTACCTTGATATGGGTGCATAGTTTGCACTTTGTATTATTACCCTGGTACACAGGAATAGGTTCCTATAGCAATGGTTAGTCATGTATATGAATATGTTTTCTTATGTATTTTAAGTGCCTTTTCATGTTTTTTAAACAACCATTATTAAATTCTTAAATAATTAGAAATAAATTTTTGATGTTAGATTATTGTGTTGTTCAATTGATCATATCTGCAAGATGACGCCTTCTTTTTATATGACTATATGTTATATGATGATATCTAGTTATCTAGTATGTGGACATACCTCTAATTATATTAGATGTGGATTTAATGCTATTGTGATTTACTTCATTCTTACTTTTATATGCTTTATATGAATGTGAGTGATGTAAATACATTATTTTAGTATATTTGAATAAATGGTTAAATTAAGTAACTAATACATTTATTACACTTGATCATGTGCTTTAGTGTGCAATATTTTATCCCTCATAGTGGCATATGGAGTTAGTGATTCAGCTATTCAAATTTACCAATGTCATCCCTACATGGTAAATGTATCTTATTTAGATGTTTAAATTAAATATTTTGGTGATTTGATAAATCCAAACTCATTTGCATTATGTGATTAGACTTCTGAATGTTTCTTTGAATTTAGAGGTTAACATTGTCATAAATTTGTTAAGGATTTTGTGATTTTGGTTTTTTGGTGATGTAGAGATAAATGCGATAGAAGAAAAAACAATAGGAACTAGCACCAATTTATCAAATGAATAGTACATATAGTAGCTCTCCTGCAGATTTCTTCTCTTCGTAACTTAGTATCCAGAAACTTTTCTCCCCAAACTTGACCTAAATCTAAACCTGAATGATGCAAAAATAAATGCAACAGAAGCAAACACAATAGGAACTAGCACTAGCAAGAGATATATTATAAAATTCTTCTATTTAATTTATCAAATGAATAGTACATACACTAGCTCTCCTACAAATTTCTTCTCTCTATAACTTAGTATCCAGAAACTTTGCTCTCCAACTTGATATAAACCTAAACCTAAAACTCTATTTATACTTGCTAAAATAATCTATGAAACCTTCTAGATTATTACAAAATAGGAAAAACAACTTATAGAAAATTCTACCAAACTTCTTTAATATTTGACAAGGACCTAGTTTTTTCAACATAAGTTTGGTAGATTTACATTTTGGTAGCCTCCCTTCTTGAGATTTTCCCATTCTAAATCTCCCATTTCAAATTCTAAGTGTCTCCATTTTTTATCTGCATGCTTCTTATACTTGGTAGAGGTTTTTTGGAGTTGTGCTTTAACTTCATCATGGATTTCTTTTATGGAAGTACAAATTCTTCTCCTTGGGCACTAACTTGTTGCTATGAACTCATATCTCTTAACTCAAAAATCCCTCTAGGATGAATTCCATACACCACTTGAAATGGTGACTTTCCTATACTTCTTTTGATGGAGTCATTATATGCACATTTAGCTTGGGTTAGGATTACATCCTATTTTGTTGAATGTTTTCTTGTGAGTGTTCTTAACAAATTGCCCAATGTTCTATTAACTACCTCTATTTGGCCATTAGTTTGAGGGTGATAGGATAATGAAAAAGATAAATTGGTTCCAAGTTTCCTCCATAAAGCTCTCCAAAAGTGTCCTACAAATTTCACATCCCTGTTTGAATCTATATTGAGAGGTAGCTCATGAATCCTTATGAGTTCCTTGAAAAAGAGATTTTCTATATGAGAAGCATCATTGGTTGACTTACAGGGCAAGAAGTGAGCCATTTTGCTAACCCTATCTACTACAAAAAATACACTATCATACCCCTTTTACATCTATAGAAGCCCCATTACAAAATCCATCATTATGCTTTTCCAAGGTCTAGATGGTATTGGAAAAGGTTGATAAAGCCCAACTTTTGTAGTCCTTCCTTTGGCCCTTTAAAAAATCATATATGTTTCCACAAAGTTTCTCGCATTAGTCTAAAGTTTAGGCCAATAGTAGTACCTTCTAACCAATTCTAATGCTTTATCCAAACCAAAATGTCCACCCATTATTCCACTATTCTTCTCTTTGATAATGTTTGTCCTCATAGAACTCCTAGGTACACATAGTTGTCCTCCTTTGAAAAGAAGTTTGTCTTGTATCAAGAAATCAAGAAAATCAGCATGGTATCTCTCACCAACCTCCATACATACTTTGTACATGTCACCAAAATCTGGATCTTCTACATACATTTCCTTGAGTGCTTCAATTCCCACACTTTCTAGCAGTATCTAGGAGACAGTGAGATTCCTTCTACTAAGAGCATCAAAAACCTTGTTTGATATGCCCTTCTTATGTTTGATGGTGAAGGTATAGGCCTGTAAATACTCCATCCATTTCATGTGCCTATGACTTAATTTGTCTTGGCTATTTAGAAAACTAAGTGCTTGGTTATTGGTATACACAACAAACTCCTTTGGCAACAAGTAATGTATCCACCTTTTGAGAGCTTGAACCAATGCATACATTTCTAAGTCATATGAAGAGTATTTATGCTTGGTTTCATTGAGTTTTTCAGTTGAGAAAGCCACTGGTTTTCCTTCTTGACTAAGAACTACCCTTATAAGAACCTTGCTAGCATCACATTCTACTTGGAAAACTTTTTTAAAATCAGGTAAAGAAAGAATTGGCTGCTCACTAACCTTTTTCTTAAGCAACTCAAAAGCTTCATTTTCTGATTGACTCCATTCAAACTTACACTTCCTTCCTCCTTTAATAGTTTCTAACATAGGATCACATATATGATTGAAATTTCTTATGAATTTCCTATAAAATGTAGCAAGACCATGAAAGCTTCTAACATCTCCAATTTTTTTTAGGGGTGGTCACGATAGTATAGCACTTACCTTTTCTTTATCCATCTTTGATCAACCTTGGGATATCACAAAACCTAGATATGTCAGCTCCTCTTGCATAAACAAATAGTTTTCCAAATTTATTAACAATTTCTCCTCATGAAGTCTTCTCAAAACCATGTCAATGTGCTCTAGGTGTTCTTCCTTTTTCTTTCTAAAAATTAATATGTCATATAAATATACTATGAAAAACTTTCCATTGAAGTCCTTGAGTATTTCATTCATAAGTCTCATGAAGGTACTAGGAGCATTAGAGAGTCCAAATGGCATTACCGTCCATTCATATAATCCATCATTGCTTTTGAATGTTTTCTTCCACTCATCTCCAACTCTTATTCTTATTTGATGGTACCCACTTTTTAGGTCAATCTTGGAGAAATACATTGCACCTCCCAAAAAATCAAGCCAATCTTCAATTCTCGGCATTGGAAACCTATATCTAATTGTAATCTTATTAATGGCTCTAGAATCAATGCATAACCTCTAGGTTCCTTTGTTCTTGAGTACCAAAATAGTAGGTACAACACATGGGCTTAAGCTTTTCATAATCAAGCTAGAATCGAGTAACTCCTTTACTTGTCTAGAAATCTCTTCATTTTGTTGTGGTGTCTTCTTGTATGTAGCCTTATTGGGTAAAGTAACTGTAGGAATGAAATCAATACAATGACAATGTCTTGTATAGGTGGTAAAGATATTGGCATACCTTCTAAAATAAAACCTTCATATTTATCAAAAAGTTCTTTCACTTCATTAGGAATTCCCGTCTTAGTTTCAGACTCCTTTCTATCTTTTCCAATGGGTTCTTGTGGTTGTGGGTTAGGCATCAAAGGAAAACAAGGCTTAGGTTCATCCTTCATGTCCTATAAGAATTCCTTTTCATCAACCATCATAATTTTGGCTTCCCTCTCCTTATTTTTGTCCACTTCCTCATGATTAGCAAATGGAATCAATCTAATCACCTTTTCATCCTTCTTGATGGTGTATATATTGATTTTTCCATCATGTTGTGCCTACAAATCATACTATCAAGGCGTACCAAATAATGGGTGGCATGCATCCATATCAACTATATCACACAAAACTTTTTCCTTATACTTTCCAATCTTATAATCAACCCATGCTTGCTCATTTATGAGAGTTTGTTGACCCTTCATTAGCCATGAAACCTTATAAGGAAAAGGATGAGGTATTCTCCTAAGTTTTAACTTCCCAACCATTTCAAAAGAAACTAAATTCTTAGTAGATCCTAAATCAATAATGACTTTACATACCTTACCTCCAAATTTGCAAGTAGTCCTAAAGATAGTTTTTCTTTGTGGTGGTTCCATCGTAGTAGGAACTTTCAAAAGTGTTATTTTCATTATTAAACTTTTTCCTCTTTTAGTTACACTATCCGAGTCAGCCATCTCCTTCTCTTGGTATTCATCATCTTTTGTATACACACTGAGATAAAGTGTCACATTTTTTATTTTGGGTTCATGAACATTGTTTTTGAGTCAATTGTACATGCACTATTTTCATAAAGCACCATGGGGGGGATTTTTTTTTTGTATTTTAGGCCTTCTCCCTTTGTCAAGTGAGTGTCCCTTCCATGACATTAGCCCCATGTAGCGTTAGTGTGACTATGTCTTTATAGGTGTTTGTACCTCTTCCTCTCTCATCATTCTTAGTTCATCTATAGGAGATTTTGATCCACCTTGTTAGTCGCTTATCATCTCATCCCATCTACATTAAGGGGGGTTATGTTGTTGTTCTAATGCATCTATGGTTTGATGGTTCGATAGTGTGAACTATGTACTTAGTAGTTCATTCTATATACAAGGTGATTGTAGTGGCTGGCTACCTATGCATTTTGGTGAGATGGATCATCTACCATATAGACACGATTGGTTCATGCCTTCTTCTTCCATGGATGTTCTTCAGATCAGTAGTTTTCTTTTAGATGGAAGATTTTGCAGCTTCTTCATGCTTTAGTGATGCTTCTTCATGATCACTGCTTGTTCCTATTTTAGGAGACATTTCTCTAGTTGGAGGCTTCTTCAGTTCTTCACTAGGTTCTTAGCTCTTTTTGAGGGAGGGTTTTTCCCATGTGTTTTTCTCTCTTTCCCCATTTTTAGAGGTTGCATCTTTTGTATTGTACATGGGTAACTAACATGGCCTCATTGCTAGGACCCATTCTACATTTTTGCATTTCTTAGTTTTGTGAGCTTAAGGCATTTTCCTAAGTTGCATTTAAGGAGGGGTGTTAGAGTAGATAATTATTTATTCTATTTACTTAAGCTTACTTAGGTAAATGCATTTCATTAATTAGTTGTAGTCTAGGAGTTTGTTATAAGTTGTTGACAATATGGGAGTTTGTTTTGTCCTAAGTCATACTTATCCTCTCACCTTGTTCAAGGACTCTCCACCTCATGTGGATGTATGCTTAGTTTTTAAACTTATCTTCTAGTCTCTTCTAGCTTGTTCTAGGAGATCCTTAAAGGCCTTTATAAGTGGTCTCTCACTCATTGTATCACACAATGCATTCATATTGTAAATACATATTTTCTTGTGTTTGCATTATTTCTCTTTGATGTTCGTTTAGGGTTTTTTTTCCTTACTCCACACTCTTCCTTCCTTGGCTTCCCTTTGATAGGTTTTTGTATGTAGGTGATATTGGGCATCTTTGGAGTTGTATTTCATCAACTCCAACATGATATCAGAGCAAGAAAAAAGCTCACACAAAAGAAATTACAGCCTAAAAAAAGAGAAACCATGCTAGGAAAACAATTCTCAGACCTAAAACACCCAAGATATCCACCATAGAGAAAAAATGCCAAAGATATCATCGAAAGATCATGGAAAAAAATCTAAAGAAAAAGACTATATTTTTGAAAAGTGACAGAGCCAGCTTTCCAAAAATATAACATTTTCAAAAAATTGACATGGGACACAAAAGATAAACATGCCAGAGTCAAAAACACAACTTTGGACTTCAACTAAAGAAAGAAAAATAAAAATGTATCAAAATCTAAAAATACATACACCAATGTCTCCGTCTTGGAACCAGCTTTCTAGCACTTCTTTTAGATCAGAAAAATACCTCTATATGCTCAAGTTATGGCCAAAAAATTGCAAGTAGGTCCAAAACTAACCCTAGAGAGGTGCAAGGGCTATGATGCAGTGACATCATGCTGATGTCAACAAAATACTAGCATGAATTTTATATCTTGAAGGCCATCATAGAAAAAAAGAATGCCACATCACATTGAGATAACGTATCACTTTTGCATTTCGAGTTCATGAATGTTGTTTTTTAGTGAGTTGTACATGCACTATTTTAATAAAGTACCATTGGGGGGATAGTTGTTTGTTGTTTTAGGCCTTCTCCCTTTGTCAAGTGAGTGTACCTTCCATTATAGTAGCCACATGTAGCATCAGTGTGACCATGTTTTCATAGGTGTTTGTACCTCTTCCACTCTCATTGGTCTTGGTTCATCTGCAAGAGATTTTGGCCCACCTTCTTAGTTGCCTATCATCTCACCCTGTCTGGATTAAAGGGGGTTATGCTATTGTTCTAATGCATCCATGGTTTGATGGTTTGATAGTTTGAACTATGCATTTAGTGGTTGATCCTATATACAAGGAAATTTGTTGGAGTTGATGAAATCTAACTTTAAAAATGCCCAAGATCACCTGCATCTGAAAACATATCAAAGAGAAGCCAAGGAAGGAAGATCGTAGAGCTAGGGAAAAACTCTAAATAGAAATGATAGAGAAAATATGCAAACACAAGAAAATATGTATTTACAATATGCAAGAATTGAGTTATGAAATACAATGAGGGAGCTCAAATATAAAGAGCTCAAAGAATCTCCTAGAACAAGCTAGAAGATGCTAGGAGATAAATGTGACAACTAAGCATACATCCACATAAGGTGGAAAGTCCTGAAACAAGGTGAGAGGATAAGTATGACTTTGGAGAGAACAAACTCCCATATTGTCAACAACTTATAATAAACTCTTACACTGCAACTAATAAGTGAAATGCATTTACCTAAGTTAGCTTAAGTAAATAGAATAAATAAATAATTATTAATTATTTAATGTAACACCCTACCTTAAGTGCAACTTAGGGAAATTCCTTAAGCTCACAAAACTAAGAAATGCAAAAATGGGTCCCGAAAACAAGGCCATGTTAGTTACCCATGTACAATTACAAAAGATGCAACCTCTAAAAAAGAGGAAAGAGAGAAAATGATGTGGGAAAAACCCTCCCTCAAAAAGAGGTGAGAACCTAGTGAAGATCTAAAGAAGCCTCCAACTAGGGAAATGTCCCCTAAAACAAGAACAAGGAGTGATCATGAAGAGCATTGTTGAAGCATGAAGAAGCTGAGAAAACTCTTCCATCAAGAAGAAAATTGCTGATCTGAAGAACCTCCAAGGAAGAAGAAGGCATGAACCAAGCGTGTTTATATGGTAGATGATCCATCTCACCAAAATGCATAGGTAGCCAGGCACTACAATTGCCTTGTATATAAGATCAACCATGAAATACATAGTTCACACTATCAAACCATCAAACCATGAATGCATTAGAATAACAACAAAACCCCCCCTTAATACAGACAGGGTGAGATGATAGGAAACTAAGAAGGTGGGCCAGAGTCTCCTATAGACGAACCAAGAATGACAAGAGAGGAAGAGGTATAGAAACCTATAAAGACACAGTCACTTTGATGCTACATGGGGCTAATGTCATAGAAGGGACACTCACTTGACAAAGGGAGAATGCCTAAAATAGTAAACAACTATCCCCTCTATGGTGCTTTATAAAATAGTGCAAGTACAACTGACTCAAAACAATGTTCATGACCGTCGAAATGCAAAAGTGACACTTTATCTCAGTGCATATATAAATGTTCTTACAAATGATGTCTAAAATGATTAGAATAAGAAAAAAATTGATAGAAAAGAAATGATAGCATAAAAAAAAATAAACCATGCTAGAAAAATGATCATCAAACCTAAAACACCAAAGATATCCACCACACAGAAAAAAAAACAAAAAATATGATAGAAAGAGCATGGGCCAAAATCTAAGAAAAATGACTACATTTTTTAAAAGATGATAGAACCAGCTTTCAAAAAATATAATGTTTTCCAAAAATTGACATGGGACGCAAAAGATATGCATGCTGGAGTCAAAAATAAAACTTCAAACTTAAACTAAAACAATAGGTAATAAAAATCTATCAAAACCTAAAAATACCTATACCAATGTCTCCCTCTTAGAACTAGCTTTCTGGTGCTTTTTTTAGATTGAAAAAAATACCTCTGTATGCTCAAGTTATGGCCAAAAAATAAAGGTATGACAAGAAGGACGATGCAAGCAAGGTATGCTGATGTAGTACTAATATCATGCTGACATTAACATATCACTATGCTAAATTTTATGGCTTAAAGGTCATTGTATTAAAAAAAGAGGCCATGTGACACACCACATGGTAGAAAGCTTGCGTGGCTAGGGTGACATGGCAAGTCCATGTGCCAGATGGAAACATGGCACCCATGGCACATGGCACATGGAACCTGACAACTGCATCAAGTGTCCAAAAGACTCCACATAGGTTGCTGAGTAGGCATGTGGAGCTCTGGTCACATAGGGGTAGAAAACACAGCCTAAGCATAGATAGGAGCAAAGAACATAGGAGGTGCCGCCAACTAGAGAAAAGGAATAGAGAGGTGCCATTGATGGGTCATGGCTGGGGCTGGTCATCATGTGTGTGGCATGGTTTGTCCTTGGTGGAGCGCAGGTGGAGTGCAAGTAGCCCCATAGTGGCCACTGGGTGGTGCTATGGTGGTGCAGCCCAAATATTTTTTTAAAAAATCAAATCATCTGTACAGTCTGTACGGTAGCCTAAAACCAAATTTTATTTGCCTCCCAGAGCCCTATCTTAGAAAATAACTTTTTAAATATGAATCCTGATTACAAATGGCCTTTCGGATCCAATGTCAATCTCTATTTAGGCTAAAAGTGCTCTAAAATTTTTCTCTACCCCTATATTGAAGAAAAATGCACAAACAAACTAAGGTTTGTAACTTCAAATCACGGCTTCAAAAATCCTTCAAACAAGAAGCAACAAGTAGGGTCTGATACCATGTAGGAGTTGATGAAATCCAACTCCAAAGATGCCAAGATCACCTGCAATACAAATAGCTTATTGAAGAGAAACTTAAGCAGTAAGAGCTTGAAGGAAACAAAGAAAGAGAAAATATTTCACAATAGAAAAAGTAAAATTTCTATGTGAATGGATATGAGTTGTGAAATACAATGGTTCGATGGTTCGATAGTGTGAACTATGTATTCAGTGTTTGATCTTATGTACAAGGAAATTATAATGGCTGACTACCTATGCATTTTGGTGAGATGGATCATCTACTATATGGACACACTTAGTTCATACCTTCTTCTTACATGGAGGTTCTTCAGATCAATAGTTTTCTTTTTGGTGGTAGATTTGCAGCTTCTACATGCTTCGATGATGCTCTTCATGATCACTCTTTATTCCTATTTTAGGGGACATTTCCCTAGTTGGAGGCTTCTTTAGTTCTTCACTAGGTTCTTACCTCTTTTTGTGGGAGGGTTTATCCTATTTGGTTTCTCTCTTTCCGCATTTTTAGAGGTCGCATCTTTTTGTACATGGGTACCTAACATGGCCTCATTACCAGGACCCATTCTGCATTCTCCATTTCTTAGTTTTGTGAGCTTAAGGCATTTCCTTAAGTTGCAATTAAGGGGGGGTGTTATATTAAATAATTAATTAATTATTATTTATTCTATTTACTTAAGCTTACTTAAGTAAATGCATTTCATTTATTAGTTGTAGTCTAGGAGTTTGTGATAAGTTATTGACAATACAAGAAATGGTTCTTCAGATCAATAGTTTTCTTCTTGATGGAAATTTTTGCGGCTTCTTCATGCTTTGGTGATGCTCTTCATGATAACTCCTTGTTCCTATTTTAGGGGACTTTCCCTAGTTGGAGGCTTCTTCAGTTCTTCACTAGGTTCTTACCTCTATTTGGGGGAGGGTTTTTCCCACATAATTTTCTCTCTTTCCCTATTTTCAAAGGTTGCATCTTATTGTATATGGGTACCTAACATAGCCTTGTTGTTGGGACCCATTTTTGCATTTTTTAATTTTGTGAGCTTAAAGAATTTCCCTAAGTTGCACTTAAGGGGGGGTGTTAGAGTAAATAATTAATTATTTATTATTTATTCTATTTACTTAAGCTTACTTAGGTAAATGTATTTCATTTATTAGTTGTAGTATAGGAGTTTGTGATAAGTTGTTGACAATACAAGAGTTAGTTCTCTCCTAATTCATACTTATCCTCCCACCTTGTTTGAGGACTTTCCACCTCATGTGGATGTATGCTTAGTTGTCACAATTATCTCCTAGCATCTTCTAGCTTGTTCTCGGAGATTCCTTGAGGCCTTTATAAGAAGTCTCTCCCTCATTATATTTCATAACTCATAACTCAATTCTTGAAAATTGTAAATACATATTTTCTTATGTTTGCATATTTTCTCTCTCATGTTCACTTAGGGTTTTTTCTTTGCTCCACACTCTTCCTTCCTTGGCTTCTCTAATAGGTTTTCTCATGCAAGTGATCTTGGGTATCTTCAGAGTTGGATTTCATCAACTCCAACATGGTATTAGAGCCTTCCTGGTGCTACTTCATTGAAGGATTTTTTAACCTATGATTTAGAGACACAAACCCTAGTTTGTTTGTGCTTTTTTCTTCAAATCGGCAGTAGAGAATTTTTATAGAGCACATTGGGCCCAAAAAAATGTTGCCATTGGATTCAAAAGGAACTTTTCAAATAGGATTCATATGAAATTCATCAATTTTGGAGACAAATCTCTGGGAGGAAAAAAAATTTTGTTACAGTCTATTGTACGAACTATATCGATGATTTGATCAAAAAAAAATTGGGCTGCACCACTACAACACTGCCCAACGACCATCGTGGGGCCACCCACCCTCCACCTACGCTTCGCTAGGGACAAAAAATGCCCAGCCCTAGTCATGGCCCATGCTCCACCCTTCCTAATGGTGCTTCTCTATTCCTGTACTCTGGTCAGTGGTGCCTCTTGTGTTCTCCACTCCCATCTATGCTCAGCTGGTGTTTTCCACCCCTCTACGAAAAAAGCTCCACCTACCCACTCAATAGCCTATGTGGACTCTTTTGGACACTTGGCACATTTTTTGGGTGCCATGTGGCATGGGTTCCATGTTGGCATCTACCACGTACACCTACCACATCACCCCGACCAATTGAGTTATGAGTTATGAAATACAATGAACGAGAGATCGCTTATAAAGGCCTTAAGAAATTTCCTAGAACAAGCTAGAAGATGCTAGGAGATAAGTCTGACAACTAAGCATACATCCACATAAGGTGGAAAGTCCTTGAACAAGATAAGAGTATAAGTATGAGTTAGGAGAGAAAAAACTCTCGTATTGTCAATAACTTGTCACAAACTCCTAGACTACAACTAATAAATGAAATGCATTTACCTAACTAAGCTTAAGTAAATATAATAAATAATAAATAAATAATTATTTATTTATTCTAAAACCACCCCTTAAGTGCAACTTAGTGGAATTTCTTAAGCTTACAAAACTAAGATGAAAATGTAGAATGGGTCCTAGCAATGAGGCCATGTTAGGTACCCATGTACAATGCAAAGAGAAAAAAACATGAAGTGAAGGAAGGAAGGCCTCAACCAATCCCCCCAAGGATGAAAAAATGGGCAATTAAACTACATCAAAACCTAAAAATACCTACAGCAATGTTTCTTTCTCAGAACCATCTTTTTAACACTTATTTCGAATCAGAAAAATACTTTCATATGGTCATGTTATGGCCAAAAAACCAAAGGTAGGTCAAAAAGGACCTAGGAGAGGTGCAAGCAAGGTATGTTGATGTAGTGCTGACATCATACTGACATTAGCATATCACTGTGTTAAATTTGATGGCTTCAAAGTTGTCACAGCAAAAAAAGAGGCCAAATGGCATGCCAAGTGGTGGGTCTATGTGTTAGCCATGTGGCAGAAAGCTTACGTGGCTAGGGTAACAAAAGAAACCATGCCAGAAAAATGATCCTTGGACTTAAAACACCCAAGATATGCACCATATAGCAAAAATGCTCAAATGATGATAGAAAAAGCATGCGCCAAAATCTTAGATAAATGACTACATTTCTAAAAAGGTGACAAAATCAGCTTTCCTAAAATATAACATTTTCAAAAAATTGACATGGGACGTAAAAGATATGCATGCCGGAGTCAAAAACAAAAATTTACTTAGGTAAATGCATTTCATTTATTAGTTGTAGTCTAGGAGTTTGTGATAAGTTGTTGAAATTACATGATTTTGTTCTGTCCTAAGTCATACTTATCCTCTCACCTTGTTTGAGGACTTTCCACCTCATGTGGATGTATGCTTAGTTGTCACACTTATCTCCTAGCACCTTCTAGCTTGTTCTAGGAGATTCCTTAAGGCCTTTATAAGCAGTCTCTCCCTAATTGTATTTCATAACTCATAACTCAATTCTCACATATTGTAAATACATATTTTCTTGTGTTTTCATATTTTCTCTCTCATGTCCACTTAGGGTTTTTCCCTTGCTCCACACTCTTCCTTCCTTGGATTCTCTGTCAAAAGTTTTTGCATGTAGGTGATCTGCCACATCGGAAAAAAATCTCCACCAGAAAGAGGTGAAAAACAACATGCTGAAAAAAACATGAAGTAAAGGAAGGAAGGCCTCAACTAATCCCCCCAAGGACAACTTCCATAACCCCAAGCATTGACTGTAGCTAAAGAAAGTGAGGCAATGCAAAAGTCTTAGTGAAGATGTCTGCAACCTGTCCAGTAGTAGGAATGTGCTCCAATGCAATAACACCATCTTAGATCAACTAACAGATGAAATGCATGTGTAACTCAATGTGCTTGGTAAATTGATGTTTCACTAGGTTGGGAGAGATGCGGATGGCACTTTGATTATCAAACCAAAAAATAGTGAGACAATCAGGAGGAAATCCAAACTCAATCATCAAATAACAAAGCCATAAAGCCTCCTAACTAGCAAGATTTATGGCCCTATACTCAGCCTCTCCAAAGATGCCCAAGATCACCTGCATGGGAAAACTTGTCAAAGAGAAGCCAAGGAAGGAAGAGCGTGGAGGAAGGGAAAAACCCATGAGAGAGAAAATATGCATTTACAATATGCAAGAATTGAGTTATGAGTTATGAAATAAAATTAGATGTATTTCCACCTTATGTGGATGTATGCTTAGTTGTTAGACTTATCTACTAGCATCTTCTAGCTTGTTTTAGGAGATTCCTTGAGGATTTTATAAGCAGTCTCTCCTTCATTGTATTTCATAACTCATAACTAAATTCTTACATATTTTAAATACATATTTTCTTATTTTTGTATATTTTCTCTCTCATGTCCACTTAGGGATTTTTCCTTGCTCCATGCTCTTCCTTCCTTGGCTTCTCTTTGATAGCTTTTCACATGCAAGTGATCTTGGGCATCTTTAGAGTTGGATTTTATCAACTCCAACATGGTATCAAAGCCTCTTTGCTACTTCTTGTTTGAAGGATTTTTTAAGCTATAATTTGGAGTCACAAACCCTAGTTTGTTTGTGTATTTCTCTTCAAATTCAGGGTAGGGAAATTTTTTGGGGCACTTTGGGGTCGAACAGACACTGTCATTCGATTCAAAAGGTGCTTTTCAGTCAAGATTCATATAAAATTCATCATGAGGTGGAAAAAATTAATGAAGGCTCAACAAAGAGTATAGAATTGATGTAGAGATAAATGTAATGGAAGCAAACACAATAGGAACCAGCACTAGCAAGAGATAGATTATAAAATTCTTTTATTTAATTTATCAAATGAATACTACATACACAAGCTGTCCTGCAAATTTCTTCTCTCTGTAACTTAGTATTGAGAAACTTTGCTCACTAACTTGACCTAAGCCTAAACCTAAAACTCTATTTATACTTGCTAAGATAATCTATGAGACCTTCTAGATTATTACAAAACAAAAATATATATATATATAGAAAATTCTAGATTAGTATAGAATGGGGAAGAATGACCCCACATTGATATGTACAAATCCCAATAAAATTATCTTATCCTAATGACGAAATAAAGATAAATTTCTCAAGTCGGCTCATGCATAAAACTTGACCTAAATACATAAAACTTGACCTAAATACATAAAAATTGACCTAAATACTTTATATAAAACTTTGACCTAAAAACTTTATATGGGTGCTCCTACACCATACTCTTGGGGAAAATAGAATCCAAGTCCCTTGGATTTTCCTTCCTCTTTCTTGTCTTCCAATTCTGTGGTACTTGTTGTTTGTACTCTTGCTAAGTACCCAAGTCAACTTTCATATTTTCATAAACCTCTTCTACATAAGAACTTAGATATAACTCCTACAAACCTACAATAAATAGATTAGAAAAACTAAATGGGACCTCATCATATATGAATTCAGCAATTTGGTTCACTTTAGGAACCTTTGCATCCTTTTTATCAATGTCCTTACCCTGCAATTTCTCCATGCTTAGAGACAAATTCATCATTATTTGATCCTTATCTATCCTTGTAGCTTCATCACAAGTCTTCTTCCTTACTACAACTATTATCCTTATGATAGGCCATACCACTTTGTTTCTTAACATCAAAAGCCATCTCTTGGTTCCATCAAGAACCTATTTTTGTTTTAAAACTAGTAAGCAACGAAATGCTCAATACCAAAATGACATCACTCATACAATCTAAGGACTAACCAATTCCTATTAACAATTATATGTGCCTACCATTTGGACCCAAGTTCAACAAAACCAAGGGTGGTAATTTTCTCTTTAGGCTCTGCAAAACTAGGGTGGGTATACCTAGCGATGATTCAAGACTGGGCAACACTATATGAGGATTATTCTAGTTCCATTCTGATTCTCATGTCAAATCCTCAAATACATGCTTAATTCATGACAATTTGATAAACACATCCCATATAATAGATCTAGCCAAAATTCTTCTATAGGTATGCACGTGTTCTCAACAATAGTGGCTAATTGAAGCTAAAACATTCCATGAAAACAAGTACTGGCCAACTTTGAAGATCTTTAGGAAATAAAAGTAAAATTGATTATAATTCTGCATTTGAAAACCATTTATGACACATTTCTCTTCCAGCTAAATCAATTTGACCAGTGCCCAATCCATTGAATCATTCTCTAGCCTTGGAATCTCACTTATATAGTGTGAGATGCAACAAGCTTCAGACTAAGATAAAATTATAGGTGTCCTTTACAAGAAATATTTACATACACCTATCATAAAATGACAAAAATGTGATTAACAAAAATACTTATACATCAAACATTCCTTTTATGGGCTCCTTTCTGTTACATCCTCTATCATTGTTGATTTGGCTACTATTCTAATCTCTCTTGATATGAAACTACCAAGCTATCCAACAATGAAGATTGTTCTAATGATTCCAAGTTAGTCTCCACCTATGGGTTTTCACCATTTTTATCTTGTATGGTGGGAGTAACTTCCACTTTTTTCTCTTCTTTGGTTGTATTAGCATCCTATGGGCCTGGGCTTGCAACTAGAAGTGAATGATTTTTCTTGTCTTGTTCTTCTAGTTGGGCTTGTGTAGTGACAGTGTCAATGATTTGGATTTCCTCACCCTGCACCTCATCACTATCAATTTCATCAAACTATTCACTAGGAGCTATTTCTACCGTCCACTCGTCAAATAGTGTGTCATCTAGCCAATTGAATTGCAAAATATCTCTCTGTCTTTTTAACACATACTCAAGCTCATTATTAATAACAACAAATTCTTGTTTTAAAGAATCAAATAATATTTGGGCCTTCACCATTTCTTCTATTGTGGTAGCCCACCATGCATGCCCTATTTCATTTATAACTTGATTCATTCTTAAACCAAACAAATCATCAAGTTCCTTTGCCCATTTGTCTTTTTTTTTTAAATTATTTTTCTTATTTAGGGCACAAGGAAACAAACTAAATTTTTGGCTCTTGTATTTTTTCAAGTGGCCTACTATTATTCTCTGTAAATGAATCCTTTTGTTGTCAAAATCAGCAAGATCAGAAACAATATCAAAGGTTTTTTCAATTTGATCATCAGAATTATTTATGACAGAGAAACACAAAAATCTCATTTCTTTCTCCCTTCTCACCCATTTAGTTATGATAGGCTTTAAAGCCTCATCATTGGCTTTCAACTCCTCCTAGATACTAATCACCCTAGCCAACTGATCATGGATTAGTGGCCATTCAACTTTGTCCCCCAAATATGTGAGAGATTTTCTTAATTTATCTTCATATTTTGTCTCCAACTAGTTTACCCTTTTCTTCTTCAAAATCCTCAGCAGTGTAGTACTGTGGCATTTGGGGTGTATCTGGTATTTCTATGAGTGGGGTGGATTTAAATGGTTCAACTGGGGGATGAGGGTATGTTATTCTAGGCCTAGTGGGTTTTCCCAATAGCTTGTTCTCAAGCTCAATTTTTTTTTTTACCTCTTTATTGTAGGCATCCACCACTACCTCATATTTTCTCTGTAATTCAATCATTTCCTTTTCTTCCCATTTTGTAGTAGCCAAGGAAAATTAAGAATAATCCACATTCATGTGGGTTTCCTATACATGTGAGGTATCAGCAACTCTCCTCACAATGATACTCCTTGTTAATCTTGAAACATTAGGGTATGATGGAACAACCCTGGATTCTCTTCTTAATGACCACATAAAAAGAGTAGTTTGGTCATTACTAAATGTAGTTCCCAAGAACTCCTTTTTATTTGGATCTTGCAATCCCAAATTATTTGACACAGAATTAAAAATCAAGGCATAAGCAATGTCCCAGTTGGGCAATAATAAAATATTTGCAGCCTTTACTATCTGTCTCCCTTCTTCAAGGGTTATGTTCTAGAACTCTTGAATCATGTTTTCCTTTATTTGTCTTTGAATGGAGGCTTCATTCATTTTTGGATGCTCTGCTCTCATATTTATACATCTTTCCTCAAAAATGTGCATGTTTTCTCTGCAAGAAAACTAATGGAAAGCCCTAGACCTTACAAAACTATCATCAGACAAAAATTGTTGATTGGCTTATTCCAAAACAAGGTCTAATTCCCTTCCCCTGAAATCTACTACAGTTAACTCAAAACTTGTCACAGGAGGGTCCTAGGGGTTCCCTTCATCAATCTCTACTTGGGTAACAAAAACCCCCCCTTGTGATCCCATTTGTTCAATTTTCTCATCAATGAGTTGCTCCTCCTCAATTCTCATGGGGGTTTGGGAAGGTGAGTAACTCTCATAATGTGGTTCCTCTTCCCTTATTATCTTTCTCCTCTTAGGAGAAGGTTTAGGAGGCATTTCTTCAAAAACAGTACTAGTAGATTCAACTATCTATTTCCGTTTATCCACAATGGGCCTTTGATCCTAAATGATAGTAAATCCTGACCTCTTTGGCACAACTAGTGGGCCTGTCCCTATATTAGGAGTGAAACCCAATCTTCTCATCATTTTCTTGGCTTTATCTGGAAAAGAATCACTGAAATGTTTCTTCTTCTCATTCATTACTTCCATTATTTTGGGGAATGTACTCATAAGCTTATTTATTCTATCTACAATAGTTACAGCATTACTAAGAGGGCTATAATCTTTGTGAAAATAATTAATAAAATCCAAAACTTTTGAATAGACTCTCAATTTTTCTTTCTCTGTTTCTTACTCCTGGAGAGAGTACTCATTCCTTATCACATCTTCAAGGAAATAAAATTCATGCTCAACTGGACGAAGCTTGATCTTATGCCTAAGAGCCAAATTAAAGAAAACTTCTACATCATAAAAATGAGAGTGAGATACTACCATTCTATACTGATCCAAAAATTTGTAGAGGAAGACCCACCCTTCCTTGGTTATTACAAACTAGTGGGCTATTGTACAGTTGAAAAAAATTGATCATGTTCCCCTTTTGTGCAAAAAGGCTTCTTCTACTCCTACCTTTAAGGGTATCTAGTAAGGTAGTACATGGGGTGTTCCCTTGAATCCATAAATTCTGATAATAGTTGAAACTAAATATGGGATGATATCTCCCCAATTATGCGAAACTTTCAGATTATGGGGTTTGTCCATAGGCCTAACAAGGGACATTAGTGCCTTAGGAATCCTAGGATTGTATCTTAATATGAGGCACCTCAGTTTGGAGGTGAAGTGCCTATCAAATCTAACAAAACTAGCAATTTTTGCTTTCCCAGTCATATCTGTACTCCATAACTTAACGGGCATTACTTCCCCCTCTTGTTCTCTATTTAGAACCATTTCTTTACCAAAGTATGTAGTCCCCTTAAATAGAAACATCTGCATCAACAGGGAGTATTGGCCCCAAACCTTCTCCACCTTGCCCTTAGCAATTCCCACCAATCCATTATGAATCTCATTAGTCAGGTAAGAAGAAAAATGAAAAATTATTTCCACACCAAAAGAGGAGATTTGAGTGATCATATACATGAAGCTCATAGGGATAAAGTCTTCTTTATCCTCTCCAGAAACTCTGTACAGGATCTTGTATATCTCTACAACCCTGGCATTGAAGCATGCTTTCTTGAAAGGTTCTTTAGAGGATGATGTTATTGCTGGTAGGGTTCCAATTTTTCCAATGTGGGCTTTCAGTGCACCTTGTCTAATTACATCCTTCTTTGACATATATTCTTTTTCTAAATTTGTCAAATCAATGGGCACATGATACCTAGTGAGAGGTCCCAACTAAAAAACTTCCCTAATCTCTTCTAAATTAATAGTGATTAGAATTTCAACATGAACTCTTCTCACTACCCTAGTGGTTTGATCATAACTCTTCGCCACGGCCTTAAGGAGGTCATAATCCTTGAACACAGTAGGAACAACTAGCTTTTCCAGGTTGAAATTCTATATATTGGCATGTGGAGCAAACAATTTCCTTTTTGCAAACCATTTCTTGAACAAATTTAAACTAGTTTGTAAGGTTTGAGTGTTTTGGACCCAATTAACCTTATCATACAATCCATTAGCTATTCTCAACCTAGGGTTTAATGAGGTCAACTTTTTAACTTGCATTGTCTCTATAGTAGACTCAGGCAGCAACTCAAGCAAGTCATCATGTACATTTCTATCCAAATAATTTACTTGACCTAAAAATCCCTTCTTCGGAGGCATCTTATATTATGCTTTACAAAATTGAAACACCTATAGAGATTACAATAGGATTACTTACTTGAATTTTTTCCTTGTTTTCCTTTGTATTTTTGCAAAAAATTTCATGAACAAACTGCTTCACAATCCTGCCAAACTCCAGCATGATTTTCTTTAGTAATTGCTTTTGCTCAGGGAAAACTCAAAGTCTTTGTTTGCTTAAGGTGAAACTAATAAAATTTCCTGTATTATTCTATATTTTTCCTTACATGTGAAGTTTTCATGTCTAATTAATACATAGAGTGGCATCACCTTCTACATTTAAATCTATGTTGTCAATCTTTAG
This sequence comes from Cupressus sempervirens, assembly GCA_028749045.1. Classification (NCBI taxonomy): domain Eukaryota; kingdom Viridiplantae; phylum Streptophyta; class Pinopsida; order Cupressales; family Cupressaceae; genus Cupressus; species Cupressus sempervirens. The sequence goes on along the minus strand of CM053789.1, from coordinate 321,042,597 downwards.
AAATCCTACAATCATGGGATACAGAGAAAGACAACTTCGCATTGCACTTGACAAGTTGGCTAGTCAATCCAATGAAAACTGCCCACATACACAACTCCTTCCTTGATGGCACTTTTGTGTAGACCCACTGGTGACTAAGGACATGTGTCAATAGCTTGCTACTTTCCTATAGATAAAGAATTAGCACCTTGCAATAGCAAAGCAGTGATAGTCATTGATTTGATCTTGGTCTTGTGGATGATATATTATTGTACTGCTTAGAAGAATAGTGGTGGGCCCTCATTTGCTACCTCACTATATGTATCGTCTGAGCAACTCTTCATGGCAAGATAGCAATGACCATTGATTTGAGACTAAATCAAAGGTGGAGAAACTGCACCAAGTACCCTAAATAGTGGTGGGTCCCATACTAGCTATGTCACATAGAGTAAACAACTTGCAACTTTCCATAGCGAGATAGTGGGTATTGTTGATTCTAATTTTATTTGACAATCATGATCCCTTATATACTTTATGAATGGGGCATGGTTCCAGGGTATTGATGACGTAGGAAATTCTGCCTTGTTGGCACTTAACATGACCTTACTTTAGTCCTAGTCACCCATTTACATTACTTGAGGTCCCACCATCTGTCGATTTCATAGTGCCTCCCTACTTTGCTAACTGTGAGATGTAAATTTTTTTCGATAGCGAGGTAGTGAGCTTTGATAACTTTAATAAAACTTGGTGCCATGAAATATAATAACGCTTTGAATCACCATTGCTCTTACTAACTGCTTCTGACAATAGTAGTTATTGCTTGTCATGCCACCTAGACAGACCATGGTTACCGAGAATTTTTGAGGCCACCGTGTCTTTGATTTCACGGCACCTCACTACTTTTCTAAGACCCTCATTTTGGCACCAAGTTTTGACTGCTTCTATTGGGTCCCTTTTCTTGTTCTAACAGTACTTGCAAGGTGTATGTGACTGTAAAGTCAGCCAAAAAGAAAATCTCTGACTACCATATCTTCATTTTGTGGTCCCATTTTATAACTTTTTGGCACTCACTACTTCGCTATACGTAAAAAGTGATCAAGTTCTTATAGCGAGGTAACAAAAATGGTAGATCTATTCAGATCAAATGGTGAGGAATATAAGAGGAAAGGTAACTCATGAGTGCAAAAAATTAAAAGGAAAATAGAATATTCGCCCAGGTTGATTTTTCAAATATTTTGTGCCATTAATGGATACAATCTAAATTTTCTATACCTGGACAAAGGAATTTTATCATGCAAAAATTCAAACCAATAGAACCAACACATCGACCTCTTTTTCATCTTTATGAACCTTTTCATCACAAGGCTCATCAACAATTACCACTTCAACCTCTTTCCTAGCTTCAAGAACTTCTATATCATAAGTTTCATCAAAAACATGTTGTTTCTCACCTCGCATATCTACTTCACTGTGTTCATTTGGTATGTTAGCATCAATCTGTCCATCTGGTATATTAGCATCAATATGAATGGGTTGTTCTTTCAACGAACAACTCTTCTCTCCCAATGTCTTAGTATAGACTTCTATAATCTGAATTGGTTGATGCTTCAAATCTTTATTTTCTTTTTCCATATTTTTCTACAATTCCTCTTTTAGTTGCACTAAATTTTCTTCGTGCTTTCTCAGTTCTGGCATTAGGAATTCAATTTTTTCTTTTATCTCTTGATCTATTCTGGCTTCCACTTCCTTTTTCTTCCTTTTCTCTTCTACTATTTTCCTTGCTTCTTCCTTCTTGTTCTAAAAATTTCAATATGAAACCCATGCATAGAATAGTATCTTTTGATCATGAGATAAATCTCCTCTTGTGACCATTCTCTCCTATCTTAGTTCTCTCCACTCAACCTAGTCTTTTGGCCACACTTACAGGTTTTTCCCTGAACCTATTACAAAATCCAATGCGCCTTAGAAGCTAAAAGCTTTCCCCAAGCTTTTCCCAAGCTTTTTCCAAGCACTTTAGGATCTTTCCCCAAGCTTTGATACCAAAAATGATGTACAGATAAATGCATTGGAAGAAAACACAATAAGAACCAACACCAACAAGAGATAGATTATAAAATTCTTCTATTTAATTTATCGAATGAATAGTACATACACTAGCTCTCCTACAAATTTCTTCTCTCTGTAACTTAGTATCTAGAAACTTTTCTCTCCAACTTGACCTAAACCTAAACTTGAAACTCTATTTATACTTGCTAAGATAATCTATGAAACCTTCTAGATTATTACAAAATAGCAAAAACAACTTATAGAAAAAAATTTATCAGTATAGAATGGGGAAGAATGACCCCACAATGATTTGTACAAATCCCAAGAAAATTATCTTATCCTAATGAAAAAATCAAGATAAATTTCTCAAGTCGGCTCATGCATAAAAGTTTACCTAAATAGATAAAACTTGACCTAAATACTTTATATAAAACTTTGACCTAAATACTTTATGTGGGTGCTCCTACACCATTTGGGTTTTTGGGTTTTATCAAACTAATCTTATTTTCTTGCAGTTTTTCTTTAGATGAATTCGAATCACTTGGAATTTCCTATTTTCATTTGGGTTGATTTGGGGTCTAACTAAGTTACCTGGTTATTTATCCTAATAGATTATTCCCTTGAAAAGTGAATAAGTATACAAAGAGGACTTCTATTCCTCACTTCTCACTTTTGAATGACAAAGTTTGAGAGTAAAACACAATATTCTCTTTATGAGGAATTGCTATTGTTTTTTTTGTGGGAGCTATGGGTGTGGGAACATCATGAGATCTATGTTATTGGATATGACATAGGGAAAGCTTGGATTGCCCCAAATTTTTGCTAATTCTGTAGGATTTTCATTTTATGCTTTAGATTCCCATTTTTCCTCTTTTGGTTGTGAGGTAGGGATCTCCCTTTTTATTGTTTAAATGTTGTTTCTACCTCTATTATTTGTAGCCATTTGTTAGGAGGATGAGAACTAGTGTTCCCCTTAATTTGTTATTCCTTGTTTTGTCCAATTGGTTGGATATAAAAATTTTACTATTTTTTAGGATGAGGGTTTGGGGTTTCATACTACTATGCTAGTTGTTTACACATATTTTTTCCAAACCTAAATTTTAATAGACTTTTGTTACTTTTTTTCCCTAAGACCAACTGGGTTTTATTTTTGAAGTTTTTAAGTATTGGAGTTTTTACCTCGATTTGTGCATCACCTAGTTTTCTTAGGTTTTCTTGGCATAATGTTGGTTGTCAACCTAGATCATCCATAGGATGTCAATTAGAGAATTTTTGCCTCTTTATGTTTGCATTGGGATACAAACCACATCTATACTCCCCTTGTTATTGTTTCTTTTGGACCTTTGTTATTATTTTTTGGACACTAGAATTCATGTAGAATCCATTCTCCCTGATTGAGGCCAGTTGATTGAGTTCATAATGTTTTTTGTTGTTGCATCATTATGATTTGTGTAGAATCCATACTCTTAGTTTGAGGTCAGTTGAGTTAGTTTGTGATGTATGGTTCTATTGTTCTTTGGGATTTTTGTACAATCGTTTCTTCTAAGCTCATTTTTACTTGAGTGTTTTTTTCTTGTATTCTCATCTAGTCCTTATGTTAATCTTCATGATGGTGGTTCACCATACCTAAGTACGTGCATGTAAATTTTTGGGTGGCATGTGTGGCTTGATCTTCTATTGTATTTTGGGGAGTTATGTTTGGAATGTGCATGCCTTTGGGAACTCATTGTTTGTTGTGCATGGGTAGGGTAGGATAGCACCACGGAGGTGGCTTCTATCTCATAGCCTAGTGATCATTGTACCAAAAGGGTTGGAAGAGGAATTTTTAATCAAGTGATAACTAAAATAAAACACTAAGTGGTAATAAAACATAAGATAATAAAATGTGTGAGCACCCTATTAAGTTTGAGGACACAGTGTGAGAGACTGTCATTGGAAAGTTGAATCACACAATATATAGCTTGGTATTCTTGATACCAAGTGACTCTCCCTATAGAAATACCCTATATAGTTACCCATCAAGTGTCTAACCAAGACCTATAGTATTTTCATTATTTCATGATCTTGGTTGTAGTCATCTTTACTATCTAGCATGAGTATTAGCCTTGGAAATTTTTTTTAGTGTATTTATAGTTGGATCATTATCTCCATCAGATTAGGAGGAGAGGACCTATGAGTTTCAAATGGCTGGAAGGCATAGATACCTATACCACTACTAGGGACTCATGTATAGAGATGGTCTATTCTTCCAGTGTGATCGATGCTTGATGTTCACTTAGTATTTTTAGTATTCTATAGTATGCTTCCCTCTAATTTTTGCATTCATTGGAATGATTGGTTATCATGTTTAGATGTTGTTAGTTTATTTGAAACATTCTTATATTATGATTTTTACCATATTATTAGATAATGTTATTTTATTAGTTGGATTATCTATTACTTATTGGTTTAGGATGTAATATTTCTTGTTCTTATGATGTTATTACATTTTACTAGTGACGTCCTCATAAAATAGCTTGAACTATCTAGTAGGTAGTTTGGGATGTTAAGCACAAGGGATGGCTAAGGCCTTTGAGGTCTCATGATGCTATTATGGTTGGGAGGAACCACACATGATTTTTGTTATTTTTGTACATTGTCATTTTTATTTTAGTAGATTTCCTTTACTGCTATGGTTTAGATGCTTAGTTACATTTCTCTCTTTTTGTTCTTGTTTTCAAGTGGCCAGTGTAATGTATTTTGACTATTGGACCAAGCATACTCTCATGTTGGAGGAAAATCCTAATGTGGCATGGTGCACTTTATCGCATGACCTAGGGCACTTCCTTGTGCAAGATTGTTAATCAAGTTTTCTTGTGCACAAAATAGGGGGCATCTCTAGTATTTTCTAGAGAATGCAATTTTATGTTCTGAGTACCCTTTGGGATTTCTTGAATTTCCAAACTTTAATAGATTGAATATTATTCATTATATTATTGTTTTTGGTTTTCCACTTTTAATTTGTGCTTGTTAATTTGGTAGTGGCACTTGCAAGTCTATTGATCATTAGAATTGTTGTTTGTCTTCCATTGCGATCATCATGATCCTTGTATGTTGTTTTTTTTTAGTTTTTCCTTATTTTTTTTATTATAAAAATATTTTTTTTTACTAATACTTGTTCCTAGAATATTTTGATAGGGCATTACATCTAGGGTTAGAGCTCATTTTCAAAAATTGGGATCTATATGTATATGTTTCCCTTATGGTTGATGTTGTCATTGTGTGAGTGTGAGTTACTCTTAATGAGCTTGCTATCTTATTTCTTAGGTATCTTCTTGGGATGAACTTACTCATATAGTAGATGTGACTAGAGAAATGTGAGGAAAAGGAACCAAGTCTTCCTTGTTTTGTAGATAGATTTGATGTGTCTAATTTAATTGGTTTCTTATGTGACTCTTTTGGATGGAGCGACTGATTAGTATCCATGTGTTAGCTTTAATGCCTCTTTTTGTTTCTCCTTATGGAGTAAGGTGCATTGTTTTCCATATTTTCTCCTATTTGTAAGTAAATAAATGAATCTTATTTGTGATTCTATGTTATGTCAATATAGTAATAAAATGGTTCCTTTCGTTGAAAAATGAGTGTTTATTGTGAATCATTGCAAAGGAGTAGGGTTTACATTAGATCCTTTAGGTTAATTCCCCAATTTGATTGCCTCATAATCTTATGGAAATCGTATTAAAATTGATGGATATATAAATGTTTCATTGAATGAAAGATAAATAAAGAAATTATTGTAGTTTCCATATGCAATAGGTCATTGATGGTTAACTACTTGATGTGTGTGAGTGTGTTCTCTAATGCTACTAGGATGATTTATTCATTAGCATTATGTGGTGGTTTATCCCTCTTAGGTGATTGTTCCTAGTCATTACATGCAATGTGATTTGATTGATTCCTTTTTTTATTGTACTTGAGGTACTTTCCTCATGTTGTTGAGATAGAATTTCTTTTTGAGTATTTTCCTTTCTTGGAATAGTTGTCAAGTTCTCTCCATCACTCTTTTTGTGGCTATTGTCACACTTGAATTATTGTTGAAATAATATCTTTTGTGGTTTACTATTATAATTGAAAATTCTCCATTTGGCCTTTTTAGTTTTGGGTTCTTGATGACTATTTTGAATGTTTTTTATTGTTACCCAATTGTGTGTTGTGACTCTTTCATGTTCATCTTGAACCTTTGGTACTATGTATAAGGGATGATATCATAGAGAATGTAATAGTGTATTTGTGATAAAGGTAAAGTTTTTATTATAATTAAATTATTTAAATGATGATCAAACATAATGTTATTCTTGAAATAAAAGTTGTGCATTTGTTTTATGGTAAGTTACTCTTGAACCCTTTCTTTGAAAACCTTTTAGTTTCATTCCAAATTAATGCTTGTTTTATGAGTAATTGATGGAATTATGAAAGATAAGTAATGATGTATCTTGTGTGTGAATTAAATTTCATTCCATATCTTATGTTATTCTAGGCATGTCTGCTTTTGGATTATTTTTGACATTTTGTCCATTGCTTGTCTTCGTTAACCAAGACTATTTTATTTTTCCCTATGATGTTCTATCTTAAGTAGTTATTCAAAATATTAGCAATAGGAATCTATAATCTCCATGATGTTATGGTCCTTATTGATACCTTTCTGACACTTTTTGAATGAAGTCAATCAGAGTCCAAATGTAAAAGCTATGGCCTTTGGAGTGAATGTAATTTTTCTACTACTTTGAAATTTCATTCAAGAAATAAGTGGTGATGCATTTTCTCACCTATGGTATTATATTACATTTCCTATTTATGTGATAAATCTTGCATGAGAGTATGCTAATTAAAAATATTGTTGGGAGAACCATTGACACTCTCTCATACTTCATAAGATGCAGATTAATCTTTCGAGTACCTTTTATCAAGTACATGCCAATTCAATCATGACATATCACATTTATGGCTATTAGAGAAGTTTAACCCTTAATGTTATTTTTAAAAGGAGGACTTAACAAGATTTCATAATCTACTAGGTACTTGTTGGGATTCATTCTTGGGTTTGTGTGTTCTTTATAACATTGTCCCACCTTTGCAAGAAGAAGTGTGGACTATAAGCATTCCTTTCTTGAGGTTGATGTTGCCTTGTCATTTGGGAGTGATTCAGTCTTTTGGTGAGTCTAGATCCTCATTTTACATGTTGAATTTGGTACATCTCTATATTCTTTCCTCTCTTTAGGAAGTATGCTAGCATGGTTATTCCACTAGTTTAGTTAGTGTTAGATGAGTATTTTTATGGTCAGTGGAATTGAGAGTTTCCCTGACATATCTTGGGTTGATTTAGTACATAGGTGAAAGAGACTCCATTTGTTTCCTAATACTCTATAGTTTATTTCTCTCTAATCTTATGTCTTCAAGAGGATTGTATTATTTAAGTTTCTCATTGATAGTTGACTTGATGCTAGAGATTGAGTTTAGATATAGGTGGGGTGCAGTATTCCTAACATGTTTCTAGAGGGACATGGTATTGTTGGACACATATTGCTATCGTATCATTTTTTATGAAGATACTACTTGATTTTTTTTCCATTGATGAAATTCTTTGAAACCTTTTGGAAAGGTGATATCTTGTCTCATTGGGTTATGTAACCTGAGTTCTCAATGATGGTTGAGCTTTTTGTACCATAGACACTATGTGCTTCTAGACTTGGTGGCTAGTTGTGGATAGTATCATTTGGACTACATGCTTTTGTTAGTAAATTATCATCCTCTATGATAAAAGGGTGATTTTGCATGGATTCAAGAATGCTCATGTGAGGCATGATAGTATTATTGGGAATTTGGGGATGGTTATTCCCTATAATTTTAACTCTTGTTGGAAGTGCATAGTGTTTTGATCTTGTTTTGTGGTCCATTGGTAAGTGCATTATTAGTTGGGCACCTATAGATGCGGTACATTGGCATATTCCTTACCTTGTACTATTGACTTTATGGCTAGATGGGTTTTCCTAGTGCATATAAAGTTCCATGTTGGAGGACCTTGTATCAATGTGAGACCCAATCTCTTGTGGTTAATCTATTTGGGGGTTGACAAGACGGTTTCAAAATGTTGGGGTGATTTGTTTGTACTTGTGAAAAATTTGGTGAGTCATTGTCATTGCTCAATTTTGATTTTGCACTTGGTGTGTTTGGTTTCTATTCTTCGATTGTAGGCTTTTGGGAGTAAGCATATTCATTGGGAGTGGGGGGCTAGGGATGGGATGGTGTAGTTCTTCTTCTATATGATTTCTTTAAGTCATCCCAATGGATGCAACCTTGTTGATCTCTCCTTGAGAAGGGATCGTGGTTGGGACCATGAGTGGTCTATGCCCTTGTGGTTATTTGATTTACATTACTATATTAGTTTCTTTCATTTTTCTTATGGTTGATTTGTGAGATTGTAATTTGTTAGATGGTTTCACTAAGGTTTGTGCTAGTGGTTATCATGTTTTATGTGGTATCGTGATGTTGTTCCATGATTACCCTGAGATGGGTTCATAGTTTGCACTATGTACTATTACCTTGCTATATGAGACTAGATTCTTGTAGTAGCACCAAGGTTAGTCATGTCTATGAATGTTTTCACTTATGTATTTTAAGTTCTTTTCCATGTTGTTTAAATAACCATTATTTAAATTCTTAAATAAATAGAAATGAATTATCCGTGTTAGATTATTGTGTTGTTTAGTTGATCATATTTGCATGATGATGGTTTCTTTAGACATGATTGTATATTTTATGATGGCATTTGGTTATCTGGTATTTTGACATACCTTTGATTATGTTAGATGTGTATTTAATGCTATGGTGGATTACTTCTTTATGAATGTGTCTATGCATTTAATGGTTTGCATTGTCACAAAATTGTTACAGATTTTTTGGTTTTTTTGGTTTTTGGGATTTTTAAAAAATTAATTTTAATTTATGGTGGATTTTCCATAGATTAATTCCAATTGCTCAAAATAGCCACTTTTTGTTTGGGTTAACTCAGAGTCTAAGTTAGCTAGTTATTTAACCTGATTGATTATTCACTTGAAAAGTGAATATGTATCCAAAAAGGAATTTTATTCCTCAACCCTCACTTTTGAATTAGAAAGTTTGGGACTAAAACTCAAAATCCTCTTCATGAGGAATTATTGTTCTATTTTTTTTAGGAGCTATTGGTGTGAGATCATTGTGAGATTTGTTTGGTTGGATCTAGCTTAGGGATACCTTGGATTACTATGATTTTTGGCTACTTTTGCAAGATTTTTAATTTATGGTTCAGATTCCTATTTTTCCCCTTTTGGTTGTAAGATAGTGCTCTCCCATTTTATTTCTTAAGCATCATTTCTAATACTATTTTTGGTAGTTGTTTGTTAGGAAACTAAGAAATAGTGTTTCTCTATGTTTATGATTGCTATTTCTACCCGATTTATTAGGTATGAATATTTTCCTATTATTTGAGATGATGGTCTAGGGTTTTGAACCATTATGCTAGCCATTTTTCATATAATGTGAAAACCTAAACTTTATTGGATCTTTGTGGCTTGTATCCCCTAAGACCAAATGGCTTTTATTTTCAAAAAAAAAAAAGATTTGGGGTTTTTACATTGATTTTTGTGTCACCCACTTTCCTCAAGTTTTCATGGCATAATGTTGGTCATGGACCTAGATCATTCATAGGATGTCAGTTAGAGAATTTTTGTATCTTTATGTTTGCATTGGGATGCGTGTTGCATTCATACTCCCAATGTTGTGTTTGGTTCAATGAATTTATACTTGGTGTTATTGTTTCTTTTGAACCCTTGTTATTATTTTGTGGACACTAGGATTTGTGTGGAATCCATTCTCCCAAATTGAGGTTGATTGAATGAGTTCACAATGTTTGGTCTTGTTGCATCACTGAGATTCATGTAGAATCCATACGCTCAAATTGAGATCGATTAAGTGAGTTTATGATATATGGTTTTATTGTTCTTTGGGATTCATGTAGAATTCATTCTCTCGAATTTATTTTTGGTTTTTTTTTTTTTCGTGTATCCTCATATAGTCCTTGTGTTATCAACTTTGTGATGGTAGTTTGGAACACATGAGCATGTAGAGGTACATTTAACATGTGACATGTGAGGCCTGATTTTTAGTGTTATTTATCGAAGTTCTTATCATTTGGGGTTGGGGTGGCAATGTGCATGCCTATAAGAACTCATCATTGGATGAGCATGGGTAGGGTAGGGTATTACCATAGAGGGGGCATCTATGTTACATCCTAGTGATCATTATGCCTAAAGGGTTGGCAAAGGAAGTTTTAATCAAGTGATAACTAAATACAATACTGAGTGGTAATAAAACTTAAGATACTAAAATGTGTGAGAACTCAATTAAGTTTAAGGATATACTGTGGAATTTGAATTTCACAATATCTAGCTTGGGATTTTTGATGCCAAGTGACTCTCCATGTAGTAAACCCCTACATAGTTATCCATTGATTGTCTGATAGGGACTTGTAGTACTCGCATCATCTCATGATCCTTGTTTTAGTCATCTTTACTATCTTGCATGAGTGCTAGCCTTAGATATTTTCTTTTTTTCCTGTGTTTGTGGTTGGATCATTATCTTCATTAGTATGGTGTGAGTGGACCTATGGGTTTCATGTGTTTGGGAGGCATAGCTACTTATGCCACTACTAGGGATTGGTGTACAACAATAATCTATTCTTTGAGTATGACCAATGCATAATGTTCATGTGGTATATTCTAGTATTCCAAAGTATGCTTCCTTTGATTTATTCTTTCATTAGAATGATTGGTTATCATGTTTAGATGACATTAGTTTATTTGAAAAATTCCTATATTATGATGTTTAGCATATGATTAGATGATGTGATTTTCTTATTCAGAGTATCAATTGCTTACTGGATTAGCATGTTAGATTTCCTATTCTTATGATGTTATTACATTTTAGGAGTGACATCCTCATAAGAAAACTCTAACTATCTAGTTGTTAGATTGGGATGTTACATGTTGGGGATGGCTAGGTCATTTGATGTCTCATAATGTTATTGTGGTTGGTAGGAAGCATGCATGATCTTTTTTGTTTTTGTACATTGGGATGTTTCTTTTGGTATGTCTCCTTTATTGCTATGGTATGCAATTCTCTTGTGGGGTTATGCAATTCTTCATGTGACTCATTGTACTTCTTGTGTGAACCTTAATACCACTATATTATATTTGCATTGCTAGACCAAGCATACTCTCACACAAAAGGTAGATCCTTGTGTGGCATAGTGTACCTCCTCACATGAGACTACCAATTGTATTTTCTCATGTGGAAAGAAGGGGACATCTCCACTATTTTTTGGAGAATACAATTTGGTATTCTAAGTACCCTTTTGGATTGCTTGATTTTCAAGACTTTGATAGATTGAAGATTTTTCATTTTGTTGTTCTCTTTGGCTTTTTACTTTCAATTTCTTGTCTATTAAGTAGTGGTACATGGAGATCCATTGTTAGTTAGGTCTATTTTTTAAGTCTTTCATTGTGATCTTCACGATCCTTGTATATTGGTTTTCATGTCCTTTCTTACTTGCTTAAAAAAATCACTTTTATTTATCCTTGTTCCAAGGATATATGGGTGGAGAAATACGCAAAAACTATACACAAGAATAAAAGAATAGCTATTTCTAGATTAATTCCACCATTGGGTATGTATCTTATCTTGTCTAATTTCAAGCATTTCTAGATTTACATTATTTAATTTCAACTTAAAATGCAAATGAATAGTGGTGTATGTTAAAGGCATTATTAAATATTCATTTTTATCCTATTCAACCATAAAGGTTGTAGATCCTACACCAGTGACACCTATACAGTAGGTGATATGTACACTAGTGTATAAAACAAAGGAGAGATCAAGTGAGAAAGAGAAGTAAATGTAACTATCATTTCCAAGTTATGTACCCTCAAGATCTTAGGTTATGACTCATATAGAAGAGGACAAATATGAATTAGTAGACCTTAATAAGTTAATTACATTACCTACACATGATTTGAATAATATTATTTTTAAGAAAATGAAAGAACCACAAATCTTGTCAAGTCATCAGGCAAAACATGAACAACTAAAAAGAGAGAAAAAGAGAAGACATGTATTGCATAATATCAAAGAAATTTTTACAAATGCATTTGGTATTATAGATATTAATCATCTACACATAGTTTTGGATCAACAAGTATATGTAGTTGAAAAACTTCATACAAATGGCACATAAACAAATGAGAAATTGTTACAATGGTCTAAAAGGAGAATCAAGTATAAAGTATGGAAAAAGGTCTTGCATGAAGTTGTAGAATGACAAGTTGAGCTTTGAACATCTATTACACAATTCAAAACAATTTTGAAGACAATTAATTACTTGTACCCAAAATTATTTGATATAGATTTGATGCAGGAGCATCCAATGGTGTAAGGGCAATCCTATGTCACCCAAAAATATTCTTGATGTTATTTTTTGTTTAATGTGTCTTTATTTTTGGATACCCATTTGGGTCAAATGGTGATTCCAACTCTCATAGTTCCACTATTGGTTTTGTGGGTTAGAGTTCTTGAGCACCTTGGGGTATGTGCCAATGTCCAAAGTAGGTTATTTTGTAATTGATCCATAATTATTATGAGTTAGAGGTTGTAGGTTGGAGGGATGATTGTACTTGTAATATAAAGAACTCTAGAAAATGAATTAGGTCAAAGGGCTTTACGGTTTGAAAGTTATTATAGTTTTAAGTTGCTTGCATAACCCCTAAGATTGCTTCAAAGTCACATTTGAGGCACGAAAATGCCTCATACTTTTTGTGGTTTCACAATGAATGCCACATTTCACTAAGAAATGGGGACCCCTTACTTTAATTTTTTAAGTTTTTAGATCCCTAGTCTAGAGTCTGAGTCTTTCTTAGGGATTTACCTAGTGCTTTTACCTAATTTGGGTCTCTTCCTAAAAGCCTAGATGCCATAATCCATGTTTTGGAGGGATAAAATCAAAATTTCACTATGAGGGTGCACTATAAGACCTCATAAAATGTGCCAATGCAATAAATTACATGGGAAAACACATTCCTCTCGGTACTATGCAGCTACATAACTCCAAGAGGTCCACCTCTACACTACCCTGCCCTAACACTTGCACACAATGCCATAGAAAAACAAGTTAAAACTTCTAAAAAAGGTGTGCACCTATGCACCTGATGAGGTGCACAAGGTGCACACCTTACCTTTTTTACATTAACTAAAAGACTCAAAAAATTTAAAAACCTAAACTCTCACTAAGAATTCACTTTAGGTGTGCAACTGTGCACATTTACTAGGAAGAATCATCTCTTACGTAAGTAAAGGGTCAACATTTAGCACATCCCATGAGGTGCACAAGATGCACACCCATTTTTCTTTAAAGTTTGCATAAGGGAAAAAGTGCACCTAGTGCACCTCTAAGGTGTGCCATTCATTCGTCTCTAGTTAGTCAATCCTTTAGTTGCATAAAGTGCTCACTAGATTCCCCCAAGTCTTTTTCTTAATGTATTTCTATTCTAGGTTACTCCACACTAGGAATGGTGAGTGCCATTTGATCTGGAACATGCAAAAGTATCTCTATGTTGAAATTTTGAGAAAAAAGCCTCTAAAAAAGCTAGTTATGCCTAGAAAATCTTGTGAATTTTTTTAAATATTTGATAATTTTGGATAATCTCAATCACCTGGTCTATTACTAGGAAGGATAGGGTAGTTGTAGAGAATAATAGTATCAAAGATACAGAATTTGGACACATGAACTATAATAGGTTCTTCATCTTATACAACTATTAATGACAAGATTCAGCATGGGTGCCTTAGAATTTTAGATAGAAGTAGAATGAGTTCAAATGTATGAAAGTGTTTGAATATGAATATGGTATAAATCACCAGAAGGGGAAAAATAAGTATACTAGAGTGTTCCTAGACTTCATCTAAGAAAAACCTAGAAACAATTTTCAAAACTAAGAACTTTAATGTTTTGGCAAATTGAGCTTCTGAGCTTTCGAGGTGCACTACATGCGTAGGTGAACTATTTTGAGAAAGTGTGCTTCTTCTAAGGTGCACAAGGTATGCATCTTCTATGGTACATTGGAATTTTTTGGAAGAATTCAGAGGTGCATTGATAGTTAACTTCCAATTCCAAATTTAGAGCTTTCCATGCACCAAAAATGAATTCTGACAGTAGTTTAACTCCCACAAGCATCTAATGAACATGGAACTTCTATTTTTGGAACTTCTAGAGACTGCTACATCATCTAATGGATTTTTCCTTCTTATTTTCCCATTCCTTTTTTTTTTTAAGACACGTAAAGGCTCATACATCCATTTAATGATATAAAAAAGGATGGAGTCCTACTTAGCACTAGTTACAGAGTTAGTTTGTACATAAATAGATTAGTTTTATTACTTTCAAAGCATATGTTTGCATAAAGAGATCTCTCACTCTCAACACAAATTGAGGAGAATTTTTTTTATAAATTTAGGAATGTAACATGTATTCTAGGCCATCATTATTTTGATGCAATAATATATGCTATTGGTGCTCACATTTGGAGTGTAGTGATTCTTCCCTAAGTGTCTTATATTTTTTGAATGTATGTTCATGATGTGTAATTGAGCCAATAATTTTACTCCATTGTTTTAGTTGTGCGATCATTTAATTCTCATGTATTCTACAGTTCTACAAATTCCACTAATGTACTTAGCTTGAGAAGAGATCACCATATTGTTCCTGCATAGCTTTTCATCTTGCATGAGTGCACTTTTTGTGGCCTAGAAATTTGATGAAAAGTAAAATATATTATAGTTATTGAACTACCATTGATGATTGCATCAGTGGAATTAAGGAAGCACTACTCCTATTTTCATTGCTTACCTATTGATCTTTTTAGAGGTTTAAATCATAGGCATGTTGTTTTTGTAGCTTATGTGTGTGACGATTTTACTATTCAAAATTATTTTCTTAAACTTCTTTTTATCTTATCTTTTTTATTTTCTTTGCTAAGCCCTAGTTAATTTAGGAATTCATATAGTTTCATTGTTAGATTGCATTCATTAAAAAAATAGAAAACAACAAAAGGCATATCACTTTTGTGGTTAATTTGGAAACAACAAGTAGATTGATCATTTGATCCAAAATTGGGTCAAACTAGAAAAGACCTCCTCATGAACAAACACATTTATCTTTAACTAAGTGGATTCTAGTAGCTTACAAAATTTCTTGGAACCTTATAGTTGATTCTAGATTAGCTTTTCAAGAGAGAAGTTCAACAGGATTCCTACACTTAAGCATTGTGAAAATGATAGCTCAATAGAACTAGACCATAAAAAGGGAAATGGTTATAGAGCACTCAGAGAGCTTTCAAAAAATCTAAATGATTCATTAATTAGATTCTTGGATCAAAAATTATGCCCCCTGGAAGTTGGACTACCATTTGTGGATTCTTCTAGTTTTACATTGACTTCTGACATGTTTTTTAAAACCTTCTATTTTGGCAGTGGATGCCAAATGGCTTATTCTAAAATGTTTCCCTAACCCTAAAACTAATGTAGGTTACTTAAGGTAATTTCTAGGATTGTAATTTTTTTTTTTTATAGAGTTTGGGAGAAGGTACTAGAGGAGAGTTTTTCTTCAGAGTCAAATAACATTGTAAGCCCATAGGGCATGTCATTGAGTCTATTTTTATTGTACAAAATTTGATAGCATATCACTTCTGATTATAATATTCCCCATTTCCTATTGTGCTCATTTTGTCTTGGGTTGTGCCCTCATCAAGATTTCTTTACAATCAATACTACATGCTCATTAGAGATATTACATGCAATCATGAAAACTAATGCTCACTTAGTGAGAAAGAATGCAGGTTCAAGTCCATTTTCCTTCAATAAATTTACATTCAATCAAAAAAGGATACTCATGCTCATAGATAAAGATGCAAAAATATGGAATAAGTTTTTACTAATGCAAATTTAGTTATTTCCATATATAGATATCATTTAGAAGGTTATTTCTATTGCTAAATAAATTTTGAAGAAAGACAAGAAAAATTCACATGTAGCAAGATTCCTTGACCTAGAAGCTTAGCTAGAGATTCAATTTCAAATTTTGGATCAAGTACAAGAATGATGGAAGAAAGGCTAAGCCAATATTGAAGAAAGTCATCCAAATTTTTTTTAGAAGTTTCAACTCACCCCAACAACCCTAGCTTCTATGAGTGACAAAAGCAAGGGTGATAATTGATGAAATTGATAAGAAGGAAAATAAGAAGGAAGATATGAAGAAAGAACCAATAATAAATAAGGATTTATGAATCAAGAGGAAGGTATTAGTTATAAGAATTATTTTTTATTTTTTTAGTCTCAAGGGGAGAATACATTTTGAAAGAAATGGTTTCAAGACAAAGTGTTTTTGCCACTAATGTCAAAGGGGGAGATCATTGATCTCTAAGACTATTTTTCCAATTAGTGATGAAACACTTAGGAATTTCCAAGTCATTTACAGTGCAAGATTACAAGGTCATCACTATGACCCTATTATTTAGTAAAGGCCAAGTAAAACAATAATTCTTGAGCATTTAGTAGAGACCAAGAAGACATGCAACCTAAGGAATATAGTATGAGTTGAGAAATATAATGGAGATTAAGAATATTGAGAAGCTATCAAGAACTAAACAAAATAAACTATAAATGTTGAGTAACAACATTCAAGATCAAGTGTCAAAATAGTCAAGTGTCATGTAATTTAGTTTTGATATGTGACTTTGTAATGACACAAATTCATATGCAAATCATTTTCGTTGTAATTCCTACGATATTTAACATCTATAGGGCTAGATTAGATTTTGATTACGAGTCATCAGAAGAAGATAATAAAGCCTAGGCATACAATTCGACCAATCAAAAAAAAGAATGTAAATGGAAGAGCATAAAAAAGTTTAAATTGTTGATCAAGATCAAGAAATTTCACATAAATTCTACTTGAGGATGATTCCAACACTACAATCATATATACAGAGAGAAAGTAATATAGAAAATGAGTAATAAAGAAGTTGTAGAGACAAATCTCATAGAGAGAGAGAGAGAGAGAGAGAGAGAGAGAGAGAGAGAGAGAGAGAGAGAGAGAGAGAGAGAGAGAATACAAATATCAAGTTAAGAGAATCAAATCAAATATAAATGCAAGAGGAGACCTAATATTATCTTGGAAAGAATACCAATGGTTAGGTATTGAATTATTTATTTTGTAATTGAGTTAGAGAAATTCGCTTAATATAGTGGTCCTAACAGGCCTATGCAAATCTCCTAACAGAGTCCTTAATTGTGGGTATCAAATTCTCTAACAAGGTGAGACCTAATATTATTTTAAGTCTTTAACAAGACATACCTTTCACTATGTAGATCATATCTTATGATCAAAGATTATAACCTTAATAGGTTAACTTTATTGTTGAAATAGTGAAGATTTGTGGGTTTCATCCCTGCCCCAATTTTGCCTTAATCTTGAAGTGTTTCTGGGTAGCCAAATCAATGTGTAATGTGTTGAAAAATTACAGATGTGATCAAATTAATTTATATTTCAACATTAAACATTTATTGATGAATTAGTTATGATTTAATGGATTTTATTTTAATGTCAAAAGTTGAATATCTTTATTCATCCCTCCTCATAGTATCATGTTTCCCATATACATATTCAAACAAAAACATATTTAGTATGTCATTGATGTATGTTTGTTCACTTGACTATTCTTCTGGTTATGCCAACATTTTTATGATCACAACCTTATCCTCTTCTACTTTGAGATCATGATATCACTCGCCTGGATAGCATAATGTTTCTTCATGTTCTAAGTATATTGGTACATACTTTTAATGATGTTGGACTCTTCTTCTTCTTCACTAGAGAGACTAGGTTGTGTCATTGGCTTGGGTTCTTTTCCTACTAGATTATCTTGTATTGGTCAACTCATCTTCCACTTATAGTCCAAAATTGTGCAATGCAAAGAATTTAGAAAAAATGGCACACTAAAACATGGATTATACAATCATATTCCAATGAGCCCTTAATAGAAAATTGGCATTTGATATCACATTAGCTCAAAAACCCCATCGATGACTTTCCACACATGTTTGGTTGTGTAAGTACAAGATTTATGTCATTTTCAATTGAGATTTAGTAAAATATACCTTATACTTCTAAAGATATTCTACCAATTCTCATTTCACCTTTTTCACATGCCTACCTAGCTCCTTCTTTGATAACTATGATGATCATTAATGAACTACAAACCCTTTATTCCATTTCAAGAAACCTTTCAAAAAAATCTTGCAATTTGGAAAAGTTTATCCATTTCACTTGTGCCCTTTTCATGATCCTAGAAACATCAGAACATACCAATTTGTATGGTCATATCAACATCCTTTGTGAATCTCTAAAAACTCACTATTTTTTAGGCTCTCTTGTGCTCTTAACCTCAAATCACAACTTCACATGGTCCATAGGTATGGTACTCCAGAATAGTGATAAATCATTTTTTTGAACCATGTTAAACTTATTTCTTGCAATTATGGGAAATTTCACCATTTTGCACCACTTTATACACCAAATTTGCAATATCCTATTTTTTATTGTTTCATAAGCCTCTCATATAATATTGATTGATGAAGTTATGAAAAGGATGAATAAAATCTTTAGAGGGGGTTAAATGTTAGAATTCTTTAGAATAACTGAGAGGGGGGGTGAATCTGTTATTCAAGGTCCAAATGCCCTAATAATACTTTTTCTCTACTTTTAATGAATCCATACACTTTTTATCCATCCAAACTTAAGTCAACCATATTAGAAAGTTACAGTAAATCAACATACAGAGATAAAACATGAAAGATCAACACATGACACAATAATTTACGTGGAAACCCAATTTGGGAAAAACCACCAGTAACATGCTACTTGATTTTCACTCTTCTAAAGTGATGCCCTATTAAAAGCCTGCCCCTGTTAAAAGCCTGCCCTGTTAAAGGCTTACAACACACTATTAAATGTGACCTTGTTAGAGGGTTTCACCAAACTATTAGGAATGGCCCTGGTTAAAGGACTTTTGAACATTCACTTGGAATGTCACCATGCTAAAGGATTTACCTCATGGCTATTAAACAAACCTAAGTCCATAGGATTTAAACTATCTATTACAATTGCTAGAGAGTAACAATAATGGCTTTTTGATCTGATATAACTTACAACATAAGTTGTAAATTTTAGATCACACTTCAGTTCTATCCTTTTTCTTGGCTTTAATCACTTCAGCTCTAACTGCTTGTCTTCTTCTCAAGCTTTGTCTCCTTGAGTCTTCCTACTCATTATACCAATGCATCCATATTTGGGTCTTCTTATTGAAACAGAGAAACCATGCTCTCTTTCCTCCTAGCGAATCCTTCAACATTTTATGCATTCATGCTCGACCACCTCTCTCTCTCTTTTCTTCATGAACTTATGTCTCCTTAAATAGAAATCTAATTTTCTTTTTCTGCTCAATTCTCCCTCTCTAATTTTAGGGTTTCAAATGGATTAGGTAGGATACAATGTATCTAACCCATATCTTATTCTTATTAAAAACTTTGTTAGTTGTATCTTTTAAAAACATTCTACATGGTGTTCTGTTCCACCAGCTCATCATTCTTATCTTCCATTTAATTTACAAACTTCTAGCTAACAACCTTGTCAGCTTAGATCTGGCAAATCTTTGATTTTCAAAATAATGCAGCAACTTGGCATCATTGATTTACTGGTGCTCGACACCTCTGTGTTACTTGGCACTATTGGTTTTCTAATGCTTAACATCTATTTCCTGGATAGCTCAGCACTTGATGTTCACTCGGCACTTGATAAATTATGTATCACTCAGCATCTGGAGTTTACTCGACACTTGTATCACTTGGCATTTGAAGTTTACTCGACACTTGTATCACTCGACATCTGAAGTTTACTCAACACTTGTATCACTCGGCATCTGAAGTTTACTCGGCACTTGTATCACTCGGCATCTAAAGTTTACTCGACACTTACTAGCTTGCTCAGCTTCAAATAGGAATCTGTTTGACACCTACTAGCTTGCTCGGCTCCCTCTCTCTAATGAACTTAAGTTAGGCTTTATAGATGTCTTAGCTAAAAACTTTTCATAGCTTATATGTTTCAGTGTGCTCATTCTCTATTTTATAGTATGTCATCAACACACTTTTTCATCAATGGCTTAGCTGATCCTTGTACTTCATTACATCATAACTTCAACCTTTCTCTTGGTGTACTAGTTACATCTTATTGATTGCCTCCTTCTTGTCAATCAACTAACTGATAGTATTTGGATCACTAAAGGAATTGTCATTCTTGCAAGTAGCAAGTTTGACATCAATGACAAAACAATGTTTGAGAAAATTCTTTACCAGTTCCATATGATCATTCTAACAACTTTCCTCATGATCTTTTCAATTATTTCCAACAATCTCCCTCTTTGGCATTGATGGAAACACCAAACTAATCAATTGTTCATCTTAGTTACAATCTCCCTCTTTCATATATATCTCCCTCATGCATTGTATTGATCAAGTTTCTACATATTTCTCCCTCTTTGACATAAATTCCAAAGATGTAGCATCTTTATCATGAAAAATATAAGCTTTGGCTTCTTGTTGTTTTTCTCCCTCTGTCACCATGCTTTTGACTGATTTGGAGTTTCTGCTCCTACTGTCATCCTCTGCATCATTCTTCTGATAATGATTTATTGCTGGTGATGTAGGGCAGCTTTCTTGTTGCTTTAAACTGCTTGAGTTAGGGGTGTTACCCCAACTTGCCTCTAAGATATTCATAAGCATCCTTTGGCAATGATTTGGCGAAGATATCTATAGTTTGTTCCTTTGTGTGAATGTATTCCAACTTTACTTGTTTTTCTTCTACTATTTCTCTGACATAATGATACTTGATTGCGATGTGCTTGGTTTTTGCATGCATTACTGGATTTTTGGATATGTTTATAGCACTTGTGTTATCACAATACAATATCATAGGTTTTGTTACCTCTTCTTTTATTCCTTCCAATAGATGTGTGACCCACATAATGTTTGTGCAATTGACTTCTACTGCCACATATTCTAATTCTGCAGTGGACTAAGATGTGCATGTTTGTTTCTTGCTAGTCCAGGTAACTAGCCTTTTGCCTAGAAATAATGCACCTCCACTTGTGCTTTTTCTTTCATCAATATTGCCTCCCCAATCTGCATCTGTATATGTATTGAGCTCAAATTTTCTATTCTTCTTATAGTATAGAGAAAATTTATCAATTCCTTTAAGATATCTCATTATTCTTTTTACTGCTATGAGATGATTTTATTTGGGATTAGCAGAGAATCTAGCCACTATTCCAACTGCTAATGCTATGTTTGGTCTATTATGTACAACATATTGTAGTTTTCCAATCATGGATCTGTACATTGTTTAATTGACTTTAGCTGATTCATCATTTTTGGACAACTTATTCCCTCTTGCCATTGGTGTGCTAACTAGTTTGGACTCCTCCAATCCAAATGTTTTAGAATCTCTTTGATGTATTTTGTTTGTGTCACAAATATACCATGTTTTAGTTGATGTACTTGTAATCCAACAAAAATTTTGATTTCTCCAAACATGGACATTTCAAATTCATATTTCATTTTGCTAGCAAAGCCTTTGCAAAGCACTTCCTTTCCACCAAACACTATGTCATCCACAAAGATTTCAGATACAATAATATCCTTACCTTCTTCTGCTTTGATGTACATTTTTCTATTATCATCATTTCTTTCAAATCCTATTTGCACTAGATACTTGTGAAGTCTTTCATACCATGCTCTAGGTGCTTGTTTCAAACCATAGAGTGCTTTATGTAGCTTACAAACCATATCCCTATTGTTCTCATCAACAAATCCTTCCGGTTGTTCAATGTAGACTTCTTGTTCTAGTATACCATTTAAAAAAGCAGACTTTACATCCATCTGATAGACTTTAAAATCTTTATATGCAGCATATGCAAGTAGGGTTCTTAGTCCTTCAATTCTATCAATAGGGGTGAATGTTTTTCCATAGTCTAGTCCTTCTTCTTGAGCATAACCCTTGCATACTAGTCTAGCTTTTTTTCTGGTAATCTCACCATTCTCATCTAGCTTGTTTCTAAATAACCATTTGGTGCCAATCACATTCTTATCAACTAGTTTGGGAACCAAACTCTAAGTTTTGTTCTTCTTTATTTGACCAATCTCTTCTTCCATAGCTTTATACCAGTCATCATCTTGTAATGCACCCTATACTATCTTAGGTATAGATTTGCTAATCAAACATGATTCATGTCTTAGTCTGTTCCTTATCATTGGTCTTGCATCTTTGTCACCAATTATCTGTTCAGTAGGGTGATGTCCTTTTACATATTTGGATAATCTTGGTTTTGTCCTTGTTTCCATGTTTGATGGTTCTGATTCAGGGTCACTATGTACTGAGTTTTCAAGTTGTTCTTCATCTCTTTCATATGTAATGACTTCAGAATTTGATTGTGCATTTCCTTCATTTTGCAACTCAACT
Source organism: Cupressus sempervirens (assembly GCA_028749045.1). NCBI lineage: Eukaryota > Viridiplantae > Streptophyta > Pinopsida > Cupressales > Cupressaceae > Cupressus > Cupressus sempervirens. The sequence continues at coordinate 321,019,880 of CM053789.1, read as the reverse complement.
TTTGAATGCAACTCGGCATTCACTAGTTGTGAGTCAACTGAAACTAAAATTTGTTGTTGAGTTTCAATTTTATTGACATCATCCTCATTAGTCATTCCTTCATAGGAATACACAAAGGTTCTGTATTCATCCTTTCTTTTTGGTTCTTTAGCTTGGACTTCTGTATGTTCATCAAAGTTTACATTTGCACTTTCCACAATATTATTAGTGTTAGTATTCAAACACTTGTATGCCTTACTTCTAGTGGAATAACCAAGGAATATGCCTTCATCACTTTTTGCATCAAATTTTCCATTTCTAGTATCTTTAAGGATAAAGCATTTGCAACCAAATAATTTGAAATGCTTTACATTGGGTGAGTGACCATACCATAATTACAAAGGTGTTGTATTTGTACCTTTCTTGACTTGTACTCAGTTCAATGTATTAACAGCTACACTTACAGCTTCTCTCTAGTATTTTAGAGCAACAGTCTTTTCCAACATTAATGTTCTGGCATAGTCAATCACAGATCTATTTCTTTTTTCAGCAATTCCATTCTGTGGGGGAGATCTAGGAGCTGACATTTGTCTTTTGATTCCTTTATCATTACAAAATATCTCGAATTCATTTGATGTGAATTCACCACGTTTGTCTGATGTTAGGCATTTCAAGCTCTTTCCTGTTTCCTTTTCAACTCTAGCCACATACCACTTAAACATTTGAAAAGCATTAGATTTTTTCTTTAAGAACATAACAGTCATGATCCTAGAATAGACATCAACAAACAACATTATGTACTTATCTCCTTTATAGCTTTGTACTTCCATTGGACCACATAAGTCAGTATGAACTAGTTCAAGTACTTATTTGGATGTATAGTTTTTGCTTTTGAAACTTGACTTTATCATCTTTCCTAGTTGACATTGTTTGCACATGATATTATCAGGCTTCTTCAATTTTGGTAAACCTTTGACTTTCTTCATTTTACTGATCTTGACCAAATTTTCAAAGTTGACATGATATAGCCTTCTATGCCATAACCATTCATCATCAAATTTTGCAATAAAACAAGAAACATCATACATATCAAGGTAAAATAGATTACTCCTTGTTTGATCTCCTTTTCCTATCAGTTTACCATCAGTATCATAGATTTTTGCAATTTTGTTTCCAAATTCTACTTTGCGTACTATATTTCCTAACTATGAGACACTCAACAAATTGTAGTTTAATCCTTCAACATACTATGCATTATCACATGAAATTTTCTCTGTGATCTTAATGGAACCTTTTCCTTTGATTTGACATGGAGCATCATTACCAAATCTAACACTATTTCCATCATACTGAGTAAAGTTAACAAACTTACTTTTGTCTCCTGTTATGTGATGTGAGCATCCATTGTCTATGATCCATCTGTCATTCTTGTTCATACATGTTACCAGTGTTGTGGGCTCTTCTTCATCAGATTGGTTCTTCATGGCTACATAAACAACTTCATCATTATTATCATCAGAATTTTTTTCAACAATAAACACTTCTTACCTTTGTCTTTGTAATATCTCCTGTCATCGTCTCTTCTGAATTTGTTTTTGTTACCTTCCATGTAATCCTTTTTCTATGTACATCTGGCAGCAATATGAACTACTTCATTGCAGTTAAAACAAATGATAGGCATCTTACCTTTGAATTTTCCTTTGCCTCTATGAAATCCTCTAGCAAGCAATGCTTCCAATTATTCCACATCTTCCTCATCAGTGCTACTATCATTGGATAAATATTTCATTTTTCTTCCTTTCTTTGATTTCTCTTGTTCAGCATCTTTCAGTGATAGCTTGGCCTTAAATGCAGATTCAACATTCTCAGGTCTGTAGTTGTCAAAGTTAGATAACTCAAATGCAGCGAGTCTACCTATTATACCTTCAAAACTTAGATTGTTTCCTGGTACACCTCTTAGTTCTTGTATTGCTGATACTCTAATAGCATAGATAGGGAGCAAGGTTCTTAAAAACTTACTATTAATAGTATCTTCATCCAATTGACCATTCAAACATCTTATTTCACTTACCACTTCCTTTATTCTTGTGCTATACTGAGCAAAATTCTCATTTTCCTCCATTTTCATATCATTAAACTTTCCTCTGAGACTTTCTCTTTTTGCTCTTTGTACATTTTGATCTCCTCCATAGATGTCTGATAGGGCTCTCCACATTTTGAATGCAGTGTCACATCCTTTGATATCATCAAATTCAGCATAGTTGAGTGCAGAAGCAATCTCTAGTATTGTCTGATTGTGTTCCTGCTTGTCTTTCATGTCTTTTGTAGTAAGAGTACCAGTTGGATCTACATGGTTGATGACAATTGAATTTTGGGCATAATCTCCTATGGATCCAAGATGTAGCTTCATCAAACTTTTCCATTTAGCAAAGTTGTCTTTGTTGAGCTTGGGAACTTCTCTCGTAGGCATTTTGATCTTTACTACTTATAGTCCCTTTAAACTGAATCAACAGTACAACTCTGATACCAATTGTTAGAATTCTTTAGAATAACTGAGAGGGGGGCTGAATTAGTTATTCAAGGTCCAAATGCCCTAATAATACTTTTTCTCTAATTTTAATGAATCCATACACTTTTTATCCATCCAAACTTAAGTCAACCATATTAGCAAGTTACAGTAAATCAACATGCAAAGATAAAACATGAAAGATCAACACATGACACAATGATTTATGTGGAAACCCAATTTGGGAAAAACCACTAGTAACATGCTACTTGATTTTTACTCTTCTAAAGCGATGCCTTGTTAAAAGCTTTCCCTATTAAAGGCTTACAACACACTGTTAAATGTGACCTTGTTAGAGGATTTCACCAAACTATTAGGAATGGGCCTGGTTAAAGGACTTTTGAACATTCACTTGGAATGTCACCTTGTTAAAGGATTTACCTCATGGCTATTAAACCAACCTAAGTCCATAGGATTTAAACTATCTATTACAATTGCTAGAGAGTAACAATAATGGCTTTTTGATCTAATATAACTTACAACATACTTTGCAAATTTCAGATCACACTTCAGTTCTATCCTTTCACTTGGCTTTAATCACTTCAGCTCTAATTGCTTGTCTTCTTCTCAAGCTTTATCTTCTTGAGTCTTCCTACTCATCATACCAATGCATCCATATCAGGGTCTTCTTATTGAAATAGAGTAACTATGCTCTCTTTCCTCCTTAGCACCTCCTTCAGCATTTTATGCATTCATTCTTGACTGCTTCTCTCTCTCTTTTCTTCATGAACTTATGTCTCCTTAAATAGAAATCTAATTTTCCTTTTCCACTCAATTCTCCCTCTCCAATTTTAGGGTTTCAAATGGATTAGGTAGGATACAATGTATCTAACCCGTATCTTGTTCTTATTAAAAACTTCATTAGTTGTATCTCTTAAAAATGTTCTACATGGTGTTCTATGCCACCAGCTCATCATTCTTATCTTCCATTTAATTTACAAACTTCTAGATAACAACCTTGTCAGCTTAGATCTGGAAAATCTTCAATTTTCAAAATAATGCAGCAACTTCGCATCATTGATTTACTAGTGCTTAGCACCTCTATGTTACTTGGCACTATTGGTTTTTTTATGCTCAACATCTATTTCCTGGATAGCTCGGCACCTTAAGTTCACTCAGAACTTGATAAATTCTATATCACTTGGCATCTAGAGTTTACTTGATACTTATATCACTCGGCATTTGAAGTTTACTCGGTACTTGTATCACTCAACATTTGAAGTTTACTCGGCACTTGTATCACACAACATCTGAAGTTTACTCGACACTTGTATCACTTGGCATCTGAAGTTTACTTGGCACTTGTATCACTCAACATCTGAAGTTTACTTGGAACTTACTAGCTTGCTTGGCTTCATCTAGGAATTTTTTCGGCACCTACTAGCTTGATCGGCTCCCTCTCTCTAATGAACTTTAGTTGGGCTTTACAGATGTCTTAGCTAAAAACCTTTCATCTCTAATATGTTTCAGTGTGCTCATTCTCTGTGTCTTATTGTATGTCATGAACACACTTTTTCATTAATGGCTTAGCTGATCCTTGTACTTCATTACAACATCATAACTTCAACCTTTCTCTTGGTGTAATAGTTACATCTTATTGATTGCCTCCTTCTTGTCAATCAACTAACTGATAGTATTTGAATCACTAAAGCAATTGTCATTCCTGCAAGTAGCATGTTTGACATCAATGACAAAACATTAATTGAGAACATTGTTTACCAGTTCCATATGATCATTCTAACAACTTCCCTCATGATCTTTTCAATCATTTCTAACATTAAATTAGAATCTTAAGCACTTGTACCTTTCACAAATTCGTTCAAATTTATCAAATAACTTATTCATGTAAAAATTGTCTATCACATGCATGAAAATAAACACATGACATAATATTTGTTACTAAGAAACCCTCTGAAGTCAATGTAAAACTAGGGTGGTGACGAAAACCACAAATATTCACTATCTTAGTAATAAAGTGAAGCTATTATGGTTACCATTTCTTATCATAATATATGATCTTCCCTATGAGGGGTTTGTCATAAAGCTTAAGAGAATGGTAATTCTCACCTTGTTAGAGTATTTAACACTTACAACAAAGTAATGATCCTGTTAGGATATTTATAAAGATATTTTAGGAGATTTACCCTAATTCAAGTTGACTAGAAATAATTTAATACCTAACTCTCAATATGCTCTATAAGCTGATTTTGAGTCTTCTCCTAACTAAGTGGTTGTCTCCTCTAATCTAATAATAATTTTCTTCCCCTTCACCACTCTACTTCTAACTTCCTATTATAGAAGCACCTATTCATTGGATTTATCAAAGATAAATTCATATTATAAATTATCTTTAAAATGGTTTTAATGTTATGTAAGGACCTAAATACCATTCAAAGTTTAGTCAAATTATATTGTAAGGCTATAAAATTCATTAAAAGCATAGTGACTAATAAGGTCCTAAAAAATGTCAAATGTGATAAAACCACTCAAATGTATCAATATAGAGTGGAAATAGTTTAATTGGAGTCTTACCATTATCTATATCATATTTCAAGTGTTTATGGAAATTTTGAAGTCATTTGAATAATAAGTGTAAAAGTTGCCAAATTTGTAATGACAACTTTTACAAACCTGATGACAACTTTTTAAAAATTGGCTTAAAGATTTTAATGGGCTATTGTAGATCAGGTAAAGAGTTTAATGTGATTCTAAATTATATATATTTGGTCCCCAAAACATGTAATTTTAAGTGGTAGAAGTTGGAGGAAGGATTTGGAATGGAAGAACACTTATTTTGATGTTGTATATTTCAATTTTCTGGCTATTTTTTCTGCAACTTCTCTAATGTTTTGGTTCACTCAAACATATTTTGAAAGATACAGACCTAAAACTTGTATTTTCAAAAATTTATATGAGCTATCTTTGATTTAGTTTTAGATTGGATTATTTTTATTGTGTTTAGAATATGTTATGGCCATTTTGGTAAATATTGGTCAGATTCTGTCACAATATGAACAATTTTGAGGAAATTGCAATAAATGTTACTTCCTTGCTTGGATTTGGCTATAACTTGGAGAAAATGTTGGTAACTAATTTTTATTGAATCTTAAAAATAGGATTGGTTTAGTTATTTCATTTATGGGAGTTATTAATGACTGTATAAGGGTTTTAAATTATTCCCTAGTTTAGAAATTGTTCTTAAAAGATGCAACATTTTTGCATTAATTTCAATGGTTGGAAAATATTATAAGCGTGAATCGCTACCTAGGATTTGAGTTGAATAATATATCTAAAGTTTTGGATTGATTCTATGTACCCATTCCTTCATACTTTCTTAGTAATCCAAGCCTAATCAAGCCTATTAGGTCTATGAACTAAGTAAGGATTAAGAAGTGTTGGAGTGGAGTTGGTTCTACAACTTTGAAATTTTGTGGAAGGCACATCAAGGAAAAAAATTATGCTCTCTACATCACTTTCTCTGCTAAGTGATAACATAACACTTTCACTAAGTTCTGATTCGATATCAATCCTTCACTTCACTTCTTTGCATATTACTCCTAGTTCATCTTGACATAATATCACCATTATATTACCACTTTCCATGATCTAGGTTAAGATGTCCTCTATTTAAAGAGTTTCATTTAAATATTTTTCTAGAAACTTCCATACATTGTCTCTTCATATGAATCATTATTCACATCATATAGAGATATTGTATCCACATCATTAACACATAAAACTCTCTGTAACAACTTCTACATATATTAAATGTTGTTTGTATGTTAGCTTGAAAATGTTTTGCCTCAAAATTCATTCCACTCCTAACTTTTATGTAAACTCTAAATTGCTTGATCTTTACTATTTTCTGATGCTTGACATTATTTTTTCTTAGTGTATATTATTCCTACCATCTACTATATAACTAAGCACTTGTATGCTCAAAAATTTCTTGGTCATAGATGAGCTTGACTTGTGCATAAAATACTTTGTGATCATATAATTACTCGGCTCATATAGAACTTGGTACATTCTTTCTTATACACATGACTCAACCTATATAGAGTAGCTTAGTTGTAGTAATGACCATCTAACTCAGCTTTGTAACTAACAAAGTGTTTGACACTAATAGACAACAATAGTTAAAGATACAAAAAATATTCCCATTTGACATTAGTGGAAGAAATACTTTTTCATATTTACATCATTTCAACACATTCTATTAATAACCTCTCCATGTAAGTCCTATGACTTATGCTAATGAAAATGAATAACCAATAAAGAATAAAAATAAATTCATTTTCCCCTTATGTCATTTTAACAAATCTAATTTCCATTTTTTAGATCTATTTTCCCATTTCAAATCTATTTCACTCTTGTTTTTCAACACTTATGTTACAATTGTTGGGGCTTAATAGATGGAACTAATCCATATTTGTCAATGAATTTCTTGTGCACTTGATCGATCATGAACAATGCATGATCCCATGTGTTTATTGATTCCTTTAAAATATGATTCTATAATTATAATCTTGTAGCTAGATCAATTAAACTACCAACCACTAAAATATTATGATCTTCTCTGATAAGATCTTGGGATGATTTTATTTACCTCTACATGCCCTTCAAATAAGGTATCATCATTGTTTGAATAGAGATTAATTTGGATCTCATATTATTGTCAACTTTCTAAATCTCAACCAATGTGCCTTGAGAATCTAGTCAATTATTGTAATGGTCAATGCTTGATGTTGCTGACTCTAAAATAATATTGTTGGATCTCTTCATCTCAATCTAAACTTTGTTTATTTCTACTTGAATGTTATTTGTGAATCTTTGAACATCTTGATAGAATGGTGTAGAAATGTTGTCCCTTCCAGATAAGTTATGTTATAATATCTATTAACTTGTGAAGTTGTACTTTCTATGTGGGAATGATTATGGAGACTTTTTCCACAACCTTATTCTTAAACATTCTTGGGGACTAATCCATCAATTTTTTATTTGATTCTATATTACTAGCTTGACTTGATCAACTAGAATTACAAGATGGTAGATGATTGGCGCATCTTCATCAAAATTTTGAATGTCAAAAGCATCATCAAAAGTATGCTTTATATCATATAGTACCTAATTTTTCTTAAGCTCTCTTCTTAGTTCTTGATGTTTCTTCTTTGCCAAAACTTCTTGTAAAAATTTGATTTTCTCCAAGGTAACATTTGTTAGATGCAATTGTGGCATCTCAATTATTTCATCCATACTAACTCCAATATCTAGTGAAGTATCCTTTATTGTTCTCATTTTTCTCAATGATGGAGTGCTACTTCTTGGAACTATTTTGAGAGTTGGTGAAGGATTTTCATCACTCAATCATGTTGTGCATCAATGCTCGAGACAAAAATAGTGCTAAAATAATCTTACTATCTATATTTTTGTCTTTCTCCTAAATTCATGCCTTTGTATCTATCTACCTAGATTTTTCCACCTCTAGAGTGTTAGGGGTCTCTACATGTATATGTGACATGCTACCTTGAAGACTCAAAACACCTAAAAAAATTTCCATTGGTGTAATAATCTTCAATATTTATAGTTTCTTTGTCTGCTCCCTTGGTTGATAACCAATTTTTTTTCCAAAGAAACTCATCATGTTGTTTTACAAAATTCATTTTAGTTGCTAAGATAAAAAACATTCTATACTTGGGGAAAAAAAATCTCCTTTACTACTCCAAAAATGTTGCATGTTTCTCATAGGAAAGATCACTCATGCTTCTAACTAATGCACAATAATTCTTATCTTTTTCTCTTTTTCTTCTACCTGATGCCATCTTTTTATGAATCTATCATGTAGATCTTTGGGCATATTTTTCTTAATTTCACTAGGTGAAAACTTATAACTAGCAATCATATCCACCATGTCTTCCTCAATTTTTTTCTATCAAGATTATCCAATGTATCATATTTTATAAATCTAAAACTAGATAATCCTAGGCAGCTTCTTATGTCTAAACATACCTCTTTAATAGACTTGGAAAACCATTTAGGTGACCCTTGGACCAATCTTCTTCTCCTAGTATTAGGGACATGGCCTTTGTAGTCTTTGCTACTTTCTTGATAGTCCACTCAACACTAGTACCTACCTTGGTTGTCTTTCTTAGTGGTAGAGGACAGAGGGGTGTCACTACCAACTTCTTCTTGGTTCCTTTAGCCTTCTTTCTTGGTAGAGTGACAAAAACTAGGGTTTTTCCCTTGTCACCTTCTTCTACCTCTTCCTCATCACCACTTTCTTTTTTTTCATCTTCTCCAGGAAAATTTGTTAATTATAGTAGTTCCTTACCCTTTCCTAGTGGTGTAGGATCACCTAGGAAAAATGAAAGAAGAAAAATTAATGTTCACCAGATTTCGGTTACCATGGTTAAAGTTTAAAAAAAGATTTTCAAATTTCTAATGCGATGCTAGATTCCATTGCCAGAACTTTGAACTATGGATTTTTGCCAAAGACAAGCACCAGAGAAGGTTTTCGTGTGTCAAATTTTCAAATATCATAGCTCAATTTTGTTGTGCTAGAACTATCTTTGTAGTCACCAAAAAAAAAATTTCTCTCACTAGAATGTAATTCAATTGTCCCACATTTGTGGGGTGATGAGAGTTTTAAATATTTCAAAATAGTCCACTGCTAATTGAAAATGAAAAGGCTATGCAGTGGGGACTTATTCAGTGGGAAGCTATGCTGCCCAATTTATTTTGACTGCGAGTAAATGATTTGTAGTCGGAGTAATTGATGAACTTGATTTATATATGTCCATCTATAAAAACAATATACCTCCAAAATAAATAAAAATCCTACCAAATTTGTAGGGCCAAGATCTAACAACCCAGTTCTACCAAAAAAAATTCTCTACTTGAATAAAAAATTTGAGAATACTCAAATCAAGAAAAAATTGCAAAGAATGAAATTAAATTAGATCTAAAAATTGAATTAAATAGATCTAAAAGTGAGCATACCCAGCTTGCAAATCAGTGCCTTTGGGTGTTTGTTTGCAAAAAAATTTTTCCTCATGATCAACTTTAGCCCAACATAGGCAAATTTATAGTCAATCTTGACTAAATAAACATTTTAAATGCAATGGCAAGGTTAGATCTAGCTCTAGATGCTCTCGATGATAGCGATACTCTAGATTCGAGCTGTAGTGTTGAAGCAACTATGGTCTCAAATGGCTAGTGATGATAATCTCCTTGAGCTCTAATACTATGTAAGAATTTGGTATAGCTCTGATACCATGTGAGAATTTTCCTTAAGGAAAGATTCACCCAAGATCAAGGAGCACAACCATAAGCACTCAGTAGACCAAAGAGTATGATCAAGATGAGAATATATTATCTCAAGCATGTAGAAGCATGCACATACACACTAGGAGTGCTTTTATATAAAGGTATCTTAGGAAGAACCCAGAATATCTCTAGAAACAACTAGGAGATAAGATAAGAATTGACAACTAAGCACAAGCCTTATCCAACATTCTAGGTGAGTGGATAAGAATAGGAAGGTTGTAGAACCATGTGCTTAATTAGTGTACATCTCCTATGTTTTAGACAACATGTTCTTAAAAGAGGTGCAAACTCTATGTTGTCATCATGACAACTCATAAGAGTGCACAAACTCCTAGGTGACTAATAAATAAGTAATAAAATAATGCATTAACCTAAGTAAACTTAAGTATGTGTAAATAGTAAATACTTTTTTACACCAACAAAAACATCTAGGAACACCTTGGTTGCAAGAATAGAAAAAGGATAGATGGAATCCCTAAGGTGGATTGGAATGTATTAAATCCTATAATGGCTATATGTAACAGACAATTTAATGGAAACATGAAAAGTCCTAAAGATCCTGATAAGGGATTTAGGCATAACAATGATGTAAGGTTGGCCAATAGTACCAAAAAGGGATTTTGGTTGGTTAGAGGAATCAAATATGTCTTAGGGTGATCTTAGAAAAATAATTGACTAGTAGACATCCATAAGGTAACAAATAAAACAATTTAATAAGGTTTTAAATTCAAATTTTGAATCCTAATGAATATATGCTAGATTAAGAGAGAAAACCAATATTTGAGTGTTTTAAACTTGTTTATGGATTCCAACCACTAGAACATGGTTGGGGAATATTTTTTACATCCTACATAGCCTCGTAAATTTATAAGATAAGCAAAGAAGAGCACTGGTATAGATTTACTGTCAAATGTACAAATTTGACCACTTGAATGCAATAAAACTCCACTTTTTAGCATTTAGCATTTCACTTTGATTGGATTGGTTTCTTATTTATCTAATGATGTTTTGAACCTATTGGCATAATATCTAATCCATTTCTAGTGAACTAAGACAAGTAGGTTTTGATTTTCTAGGAAGTGTTGTTTGCAGGAAACTTTTGCAATAATTTGTACAAGTTTTGGGTGCTTAGGAAGAATTTGGTCATTCCATGGATATAGGAATCTGATTCCCATGGAGTGAACCTTTATTCTAATGTAAATAACCATTTTAATAAATTTTGAGATGGATTTTTTATGGTTGGAGGTATGTAATGGATGGTTGTAGGTGCATGAAATGTATGCCTAATTTATAGCAGCATGAGATCTATCCATTAAAGAGAACTATTTTAGGGTATATATGGTCTACACATGTTATGTAAATGGTGAATCAACCTTTAGTTGATTGAGATTGGGTTGGGAAGTCATATATTGAGAAAGCCCTAGGTTTGACAATTTGTAAGAGGTCAAAAACTATTTTAGGGTTTCTTATTTGTCATGGTTGGGGAGTCAAACTAACTTGATTGTACTTTGATTGGGTTTATTTTATAGATCTTATGAAAGTATAAAGCTTTAGAAAATGGGAAGCATGTTCTTTCTTTGTAAAATCACAATATATTTTTTAATGCAGGAGTATCCTATTCTTTCTTGAAATCCTACATTTTTGAGTTGAGTGCTAGTGGTTTTTAATCTTATGTTGCTGCCAAGCTATCTAGTGGGTGTTGATTACTAGAGCTCTAGTTGGTGCCAAGTTATAATAGCACTTACTTGATGTTGAGTTACTATAGCACCTAGTTGGTGTTGAGATACTATAGCACCTAGTTGGTATTGAGTCACTATAGGACCTAGTTGGTGTTGAGTTACTGTAGCACTTGGTGCCAAATTACTATAGCTCTAGTTAGTCTCAAGTTGTGCCAGGTTAGTGTAGCATTTAGTTGGTATTGAGTTACTATAGGACTTATTGGGTACCGAGTTACTATAGGAATTAGTGGGTGGCAAGTTATTGTAGCACTTAGTGGGTACTGAGTTACTATATGTACCAAGTGCTATTAGTGATTTTGGTTCTACTCATCTTGATTTTTTTGTGCATTGACTTTGGCATTTCATTTGTGTATGGGTATTTAATTTATATTGTAGCTGACTTGTAACACAACCTATATTTAATGTGAGGGATTTAATTTAATTTGTAATGATATGGTATGACTTTTGGCTTAGTTAGGTATAAATAATGGTCTTATTGATTTTTTTAGTAGTCTAATTTTTAGGAAGTATAGATGCAAATTTTGGAGAGCTAGGGCTACAGCTTGGGAACAAGAGGATTGCTTGGTGGACTTGAGGGTACAAGTATAGGTTCTTGATTTTCTTATCTACTTGTGTATCTAGAATAGCAAGGATTTGTTTTGTAAGTTGAATCTTCTTAGATCTTGTAGAATTGATTTTGTAATTGATGTTTATATTTGGCCCTAACTTGAAAGGCCTTACAACCGGGCATGTTGCATGTAACTAGTTATATTTTATGAATATATTATTTTAATTTGGTATCAAATCTTTCATTTTTTCTTCTTGTTATTGTGTTTCCACTATGTGGTTATATATCTAGGGGCTTAGACATCTCCTTTGGGGATCCTCTTGCCTTGCATTATGTCGGATGGATTATCCCACTTTCATAGTTTCGATCAAAACTAGCTTCATAGTTTTCATCGAAACTATGAAAGTGGTTTGCTAACTGCTCATGTAAACCACGAATAGTTTCGATAGAAACTAAGACATTTAGTTTCTATCGAACGCTTCCAAAATAGTTTCGATAGAAACTAAGTTTCTATCGAAACTAGCTTGATAGAAGCCCACATGAATAGTTTGAAGTTTTTTCAATGATTTCCTTTCTTCGGAGCTGAATTGCTAGGTTCAAATGGAGCACTGAAGACTTGAAATTGTGCATGATTGAAGTACTCTGAACTAGCTTTCTAATGAATATGAATTTGGTGCTTTTCAAATTTTTTAGGTATATATTTTTTAACATGAATTAAATATAGGTTTATTATAAAAAATAAACTAAGATATTCGACGCTCATGGAAAAATAGTAAATATAAAAATAAAAATTTGGAAAAATAAGTACGTTCTCCATATTTGAGTCACCTTTAAATTAATTTTTTCTTTTTAAAAATTGGGTAAATATATAATAAGTTACATGTGTCAAAAGCCACATATGTCTAAATTAGTGTTATGCCAACTTTAAACTACAATAAAATATGAAATACTAATGATAAAGATATAAGACCAACTCTATGGTTTAGGTATGGATGTTAACAAACTAAATTCAAAAGAATCACATTGATATCTATTGTAGAAAAAAATTTATGTGTGTCAAAAATAGTGTCACTCTTTAAAAATCAAGTTTTTGATATCATACCAATTTTCGTAGGAGAAAAAATAATTCAATAAATTCAAATATAAAAAATAATAAAAAAAATATATTTAGAATCTAGACAAAAAATCCTAAAAGACTCTAGTTTACTTCATGTTCAAATTCCTAACCATTAAACGGTAATTTGCATTTGAAAGTGAATATTTTCTTAAAAAATCAGAGTTCAGTGTCAGTTTAGGCAAAAAAGTGTAACCCACTATTGTGGGCTCACCTGGATGGTATCATAGCGAAGGTTGTTCCTAAGTGTATTGACAGATTACTAAAGCTAAAGCAGTTTACACTAGGATTTGTAAAGAAGGTTGATCTTGTGGCTGATTGATCTTCTAAAATGGTGGATTTGTTGCTTAGGGTTTGCTAAAATTTTGGAAGATGCCTCCAAGAAGATTAGACCCTAGGTAGTCACTGATCTTAGTGATTTTGTAGAAGAACAAATATCAAAGAAGGTTAAAGTAGATTTTAGATTTGAGATGGGGGAGGTTAAATCCAATTTCAGATCTCATATAGCATTGATGAAGAGTGACACGATTGTTGAAATTGTAAGTTCTTTAGGTGGTGTACCTAGGCATGTTGGTACTGAAGGTAGTAATGAAGAAGTTGTTGAAGAATATGAACTTGCTGGATCTAGTGGTGACAATAAAACTAATCATGTGGAGAGTTTGATGGAATTAGTGCTGGGAAGATTACTTGACCTAAATCTCAATTAAACATGAAGCATAAGATGGAGATTTCTAATTTCTCAGTTACTTTGAATCCTGAAGCTCTGATTGATTGGATTGGAAAATTGGAAGACTACTTTGTGCTTGAGGATATCAAGGTATTGTCTTATATTGGTTTTGACAATTGAGTGTCAACACACTTAACCAATTTCAAGTTGATGCCAAGTATACTATACATGCTGAGCTATAGTATGTGTTGAAAAAGAAATCAAATAGGTGTTGAGTGAACTTCAGGTGTCAACCAAGTATCAAGTGTTGAGTGATAAGTGATGCTAAGTCACTATAGATGCTGAGTCACTATAGTTGTTGAGAAAAGAATAGATGTCAAGCAACATAGAGTTAGTAGAGGAGCTGAGTGAGACAAAATTCTTATATATGCTAAGCATCAGCAATAGTAAGTGCCGAGTAACACAAAATCAGCATATGAGTTTTTGTCATCACAAACTCAGATCTAAACCATGTTTGAACCAACTTAGGATGAATCTTGAAGATAAGATCAAATATTTCATATTCCCTTTGTAATTAGCATGTAGCCAATCGCAAAAATGGAGAAACCATGCAACTGATAGGAAAAGTGTAAAGATTTCAGTGGGAAGAAAGATCGTGGATTCATACCTAACCCTAGGTCTTAAAAGCCTTTATAAGAAGTTGATACCCCATAATAATAATAATGATGGAAAGAGTGAATTGCATGGAATGCATGAGAGAATGTTAGTAGGGTTTAAAGACTTAGAAGTTGAATAGCATTACAGAATTTAGTTCATTAAAATATAGGATTAGGATTTTGCAAAGAGATTAGATAAGGAAGAATTAGAACAAAGTGAGCAGAACAAGTATCTGGTATGAACAATTCAAGATTGTAAGTCACCAGTTCAATACTAATGCAAAGTAAGCATAAAGGAAGAACAAGTTACTTCAAACCTTCTTCCCATACTCCAAACTCCGCAAGGGTTATTCAAGGCTTGGCTCACTTCTGATTTCACAACCTCTTCTATAGGTTCCTAGTCCCAGTACTTCAAGCAAGACATAAAACCTACTACTTCCTACTTGGAGCAAATAAGGCTTACTACCCATAAATTGGCAAAAATGGGTTTTTGATGTTCCCAACCTTTCTAACAGCAATGAAGGCTTGAGACAACTCCAACTTGATTAAAACAAAGAAAATCAATAGTTGGATCCACTACCAACAACCCAAAATGCAAGATGTTGCATTTGACCTAGTAGCCCAATTAGGCCTCCTAATTTAGTTTTTCACTGTTAACTCAAAAATATTCCAAAGGACCTAGAAGAAAAGATGCAATTATGAATACCCTTTTTCAAGTGCTGATAGACTTCAAAGTTACAAGGCTTCACATCAATCCAACATGCCTTTACCTAACCCATGCATTTAGGCCTAATTAGCTAGTTTAGGTGTGGTCTACAAGGAAATGGACAAGAGATTGGTATATGAAATCAAAAATTCAACTTTAGAGTGTTCTTCTAACCTGAAAAAATATGTTTTTTTCTTGCATCAAGTCCCCAACTTCCTTCCTTCTTATTATTCAACCAAACTGCATAAAAACAAGGTCTAATACATAAGGATATTAGACCTAGGGCTTCCTCCCATAATTCACTACTATAACCTCCTATTCCAAGACTTTGAAAATATGAAAATATGTTACCCTAACTTTCTCCATACCAATTTGGAACAAATTGCAATGATGGAGATTCAAGTTAGGGCCATTTATTTGGTGAAACCTTGATTTTGAGGGTTTCATAGGGCAGTGGCTTAAAATTTTCAATAAATTGAATTTTTTGTTTGATGGAAACTTGAAATCAAAACCAAAACTTCATAAATTAATAGGGTTATCAAACTAGTGTAGAAGTTTTACCATCCAATCAATAAGTGTCGTACTATATATGAAAAATCAGGCAAAACTATCTTGAAACAACATATTTTATTCATCCAAAAGGAAAGTACAATTAGTACCTCCATCCATTAGATGTTTAGAGCCTTTATAGGCTATACTAGGTGGCTAGAACCTCCCTATGGTAGTTTTAGCTATTGGGAATGGTTGTTTGAAAAAGTTGTCAAAAATTTACAAAAGTTGCTAATACAAATTTTTGCCATTATTGCCACATTACCAAATCTTCTTCCTAATTGAATTCCAACCGTTCCTAAATGTCATCCTAAAGCTCTAAACACTTAAAATACCCTATAAAACATGAAACAAACCAAATTCCACCTTATTTGCACCAAATGATACCCAAGTTTATAATAGCACCATTGGGTCTTGTATCCATTACATGGGTGGATGGTCTTAAGGAGATCACATGACCAATCCCTATACCTTATTAAATCAAACAAAAAAATAAATTATTTTCCTCTCTACACCATTCTCCCCTAAATAAAAGAAACTCTAGCCTCTGGAGTGTTGTGGAGTGGGATATTAAAACCATGAGCCCTAAGATCTTTCTCTGTCATCCAAGTTACATCTATTTTTGTTTGCCCCTTCCACTATATTAGGTACTCATAGTAAGTCTTCCACCTAGTTTTCTTATTGTGTCTCTTATCTAGGATGGCATCCACCATGAGTTTAGGCATTGGTGGGATAGTGTTCTTCAATTCTTCCTTAAGATCTACAAGTGTACCTGCATCTAGATCATTTGAAACAACACCCTTGAAAGCATACAAGTCAAAAACATTAAATATTGGAGAAAAGTTAATATCATGTGGTAAATCAAGTTGGTAAGCATTGTTTCCACACTTCTTCACTATTTTAAATGGGCCAATGTTCTTCATCTATAGTTTTGTGGGCATTTTTTTTGGAAGTCATGCCTTATTGAGATGGATCATTACCATATCACCTACCTTGAATTGAAGTTCCTTTCTTCTTTTATTTGCCTACTACTTGTACTTGGTGGAAGTATCATGCAACCTATCTTGTACTTCTTCATGGACTTCTTTCATCATCCTTACAAAATCCTCAGCTTGTGCATTTCTAATTTCTATGTCTTTAACTTCTCTAATTTCCAAGGTACCTCTAGGCTGAGTGCCATAAACAATTTGAAAAGGAGTTAGGCCAGTACTCCTATTAATGGAATGATTGAAGGAAAATTCTACCTGGGGTAAGATACAATCCCACGAGGTTCCATGTTGTTTATAAAGAAACATTAGAATGTTCCCTATGGACCTATTGACTACCTCTATCTACCCATCGGATTGAGGGTGATAGGAAGATGAAAAACACAAGTTGGTGCATAATTTTCTCCACAAGGTCCTCCAAAAACGCCCCAAAAACTTAGGGTCCCTATAAGATATTATATACAATGGCAAACTATGAACCTAAAAACTTCTTTGAAGAAAAAACCTACTACATTGGAGGCATCATGAGTCATTTTGCAAGCAATGAAATGGGCCATTTTAAAAAACCTATCTACAACTAAAAATATGCTATTATATCCTAATTTTGTTCTTGGTAGACCAACAATAAATTCCATACTCACTAAATCCCAAGGCTTATGAGGTATTGGAAGTGGGGTACAAAGCCCTACATTTGATGTATCTCCCTTTCCCTATTGACAAATCAAACTTTCCTTTATAGATCCTCTAACATCAGTCTGCAATTTTTGCCAAAAATAAAATCTCCTAACTTACTCCAAAGTTTTATCCACCCCAAATTGCCCTACTAAACTACCACAATGCTTTTCCTTTAGGATTTTCTCCTTAATTGATCCATTGGGAACACAAAGATAATTCCCCTTAAACAAAAGGCCTTCTTGTAAAATGTACTCACCAAATTTAGTATGGTATCTTTCAGCAATGGATTTGCAAACTTGGTATGCTTCCTTGAAATACGTATCTTTATCATACATGTCCTTCATTGCATGAATGCCAATACTTTCCAACTAAACTTCTTGAATTGTCAGATTCCTCCTACTAAGCATATAATCAACCTTGTTAGTTTCTCTCATTTTGTGTTTAATAGTGAAGCTATAAGATTGTAGAAACTCAATCCATTTCATATGCCTGTGATTTAATTTTTCTTGCCTATTCAAGAAGCTTAGTGCATTATTATCAATGTATAAAACAAATTATTTAGGAAATAAGTAATGCCTCCATTTCCTAAGGGACTACACCATAACATGGATTTCATGATCATATGTTGAATATTTTTGTTTTGCCTCATTATGATTTTCACTAAAAAATGCCACAAGCCTACCCTCCTAAGTTAGAACACCTCCAATTTCCTTATTGGTAGCATCACACTCCATTGTAAACAATTTGTAAAAGTTAGGGAGCAGCAAAATAGGCTGGTCTATAATTTTCCTTTCCAAACTTTTAAAAGAGTCATTAGCCTTCTTGGTCCAAGAGAATACACATTTCTTTCCTCCCTTAATAGTATATATCATTGGAGTATACACACCACTGAAATTTCCTATAAATTTTCCATAGAAACTACACATACCATGAAATTTTTTTACCTTTGATGGAGTGGTGGGTGGTGGCTAGTTAAGGATGGCTTCAACTTGAAAGGATGCATTTTTAGCTCTCCTCATTATATCACAAATCACAAAAAGATTAGTTCATTCTGCAAAAAGAAAATTTATCCAACTTTATTATCTGTTTATCTTTATGAAGCCTATTCCCAAATCAAGATGCCTTAAATGCTCATCTTTGTCCTTGCTTAATACCAAAATGTCATCTAGGTACAAAATAACAAACTTTTTCAAGAAAGGTTTTAGGACTTCATTCATTAGTCTCATAAAGGTGCCAATTGCATTTGATAAGCCAAAAGGCATCACAAGACACTCATACATGCCTTTTGAGTCTTAAATGTTGTCTTCCATTCATCTCCACCCCTAATTCTAATTTGATGATATCCTATTAATTTCTCTAAAATCTATACACAACCTCCAAGTACCATCCTTTTTAGGATCTTGGACTACAAGGACTGCACATGGGCTTATACTTTTTCTAATGAACCCCTTGGCTAATAGATCTTCAATTTTCATTGCTATCTCTTCATTCTACTCCAGGTTCATCTTATAGGCTGCCTTATTTGGGATTTTAGCCCTTGGGATGAAGTCTATATAGTGATTGATATCTCTTTTAGGTGGCAAGGTCTCTAGTTGGCTGCCTACAACTATCCCCTTATAGTTCTCTAACAAATCCCCTACCTCTTTAGGCCCAACATTGATAACCTTGGGTGGATTTTGTGTTCGTTTGATGAGGTTCTTTTGATGTCTAACAACTAACACATAGAAGGGTGTGTCCTTCTCCTTAGTGACCCTCACAAACTCTTTCTCACCTACCAACATCACTGCATTTGTAATAGGGTTCACATCATCAGGCAAAGGTGGCATGGCATAATCAATCCCATCCTTGGTTATAGTGTATATGTTTGTCTTACCATCATGTTTGGCACACACATCATATTGCCATGGCTTCCCAAGAAGAAAATGACATGCATCCATGTCTACCACATCACATAAAACTCTATCATTATATTCTTCTATCTTGAATTCCACACACACTTGGTCATTTATGAAGATTTTTTTTCTTTTATTAGCCATGAAACCTCATAGGGGTAAGGGTGAGCATTTATTGTTCGTTTCAATTTATCTACCATCTCCCTAGAGGCCACATTATTAGTACATCTAGAATCCACTATAACTCTATAGACTTTTTTATTCACTTTGAATAAGGTGTTTAAACAATTTTTTCCTTTAAGGTGGTTCTGTGGTTGTAGGGGCTCCGATCATGGTTCTTTGCATCATCAAGGATTCACCATGCTATGGGAGTATAGGAATTGAAGTGGCAGATTGGTAAGAAGTGACACTCTAACTATCATCCTCTTGTGTTAATTGAATTCTTCTATCCCCTTGTCTATTCTTTTCAGGGCATCTAAAGGACTGATGTCCTACCTGATTGCAAGTGAAACATTTTCCTATGAACACACTAGGGCCCCTTGCATGATTTGTTTTTAATTGCATGATTTCTTGACCAAAAATGGTTTCTTTCCCTTTTATGGTTTCAATCAGTCCATTGCAGTCCATCTCCTGCCCATGGTATCTGTCTTCATTTAGCAAAAAATTTGTGATATCTTTGTCATCTTCAAACACCTGCCAATTGTCAATGTTGTCAGGTATAGAAGGTCTGTTTTGAATCTCAATCTGGGAGATTCCTGCAAATGATATTTCTTTTGGTTTGATAGCTACATTAGCCAGAAGATCAGCCATTTTATTCTGGGTTCTATCTCTCCATGAGATCCCAAATGCATCAAAGAATTCTATTTGATCCCAGACCTCGTTTCTATATTGTTTTAATCTCCTATTTTTTGAGGAGTATGTTCCTTTAATCTGAGAGATGATCAATTCAGAATCCCCTATGACATACAATTTCTTAATTTTGTGATGTGTGGCCATTTTGAGACCTAGCAACAATGCTTCATATTCAGCAATGTTATTTGTGCAAGCAAACTTCAAGGTGAATGAATACCTGAAGGTGTTATTTTCAGGGGATACAAAGACTACACCTGCCCCTGCACCTTCTTTAGAACTAGCCCCATCAAAGAACATTGTCCACAGTTTTGGTGAATTCATGCAACATTCAACCTCATTTTCAATAATATCAGGTAAGTTTTCCACTTCCTGAATAATCAATTCAGCCCTGAAAGCATTAATCCCAGTGTCTAGGAAACAGGTGGTATCTTTGTCAATGTCTTCACCTAAGATGTGGTTAACCCTTGGTTCCCTATTTACCCTGACAGCTTTGTCTCCTATATGGAAAGTGGCATAAGTAAGGTCACACTGTAGGCTTCCCCCCATGGCGGCACTCCATTTTCTGGAAAGTAGCATCCCGTAATGTGGGGGTATATCCACTACAAGGACAGACATGGTTAATTCCACCTCAGGAAATGCAGCCAGTTTAAATGGTAAGGCATTTATAGTACCTATTACTGGAACCTCTCTAGCATCCATCCCTCGGCATCTACCTTGCTTAGTATCCACCTTCAATCCTAGGGCCTCCATTACTTTAAAAGGCATTATAGTGTTGGAAGCTCCAGAATCGATCATACAATTCTTTAAGGTTTTCCCTTTTATGATTAAACTAAGGAAAAAAGGGTCAATATCTTGTATGAACGCAACTGATGAATCATCTAAGAACATCTGAGGAATCTGGGATATAATACCATTGTCCTCTATTATTAATGGGGTCTGTTGGGCTACCGCTTGATTATCAATACTATTGTTGTTTGCTATTCCACCCAACCATGACAAAGCCTTATTTTTATGCTCTTCAATTCTAAAGAGCTCAGACAAGGGTACTTTCACAGTAATTTGAGATAAAATGGCAATCATATCAACAGGTTCAACTATAGTAGGTTTTACAATAGTACCTGGGATCGGAGTCTTTTGAGTAGTGGGCATCACTTTTAGCTTGACAACATCCGGTTCTGATTTCTTTGGTTGCACTACGGTCTTTGTTGCTTCAACTTTCTAAAATTGAACCTTCTTTTTTGGTTCCCATTTCTGACCCTTGTTCTCCTTGATCTTAGACACATCTATACTGACTTTCTTGTGTTGATCATCTGTCTTCTGAGTAGTGTCTTTGATGAACATACTAGATGGCCTTCCTGCCTCATTACTTATTGCTCTATTTCTCAAATTGTAATTACTGTGGACTTGTGAAATCATTTCGGCTGTAATTCTATCAATTTCCTCCTTGGAGGGGATTCTTAGGTTTGTGAAACCTACTTCAGAAAATGTATTGCATACCTTATCTGTATCATTCTTCTCATCATCTGAAAATATTTGCTGATGATGTAACTGGTAGGCAATTCTCTGGCTGGTAACATCGTTCTCAGGTTCTTCTGAATCAGAATCTATCAAGTCATCTGATGTGTTCGCCATATTGCAACTTATATCATCATGGTTCTTTTCTTCTGTTTCTTCTTCTGCTTGCACTCCTTGAGCTTGGGCGAATGATTGGGCAACAGCACAATAATCAGCAGAATGAGGTGATTGACATATAATGCACCAAGGTATATCATCATTCATATTTACAGTGTTCCTTTGCAGGGGGTCTGGGGTACCCTTATCCTTCATATTTTGGATCTGGTTAGGAATTGGTTTACCATCTTTCCATTGGGTGGTGTAAGGGTAATTCTGCATCCTAGGCTGTCTATTGAAATTGCTGTTATTCACAGGGGCTCTCTCAGTAACATTTGTTTTATTGAAATTAGTGGGATTCATTTTCTTAAGCATTTCTAAAACATGGCCTATAGTAGGTTCTTCATGCCCTTTTCCCATGGATGTTTTGTCACCTTCCCTTTTATTATTACTCTTAGGGTTGAAAAGCTTAGGATCATCCCTTCTCCCTAATTTGCCAGAGGCCTTTCTATTATTTTCTATATTCACTGCAACTCTATAGGCATCTCTCAGAGTTTTAGGATCCTTATCTCTCAGTTGGTAGGCCATTTTGCTATCAAAGGCATTAAAATAGGTTGTAAGACAGACGTCTTCATTTAACCGCATAAACTGAAACAGTTTGTACATCCCTTTCTGAAATCTCACATTAAAATCAAATGTGGATTCATTTGGATTCTTCTTGATATTGTTGAACTCATTCAACATGAATCCTGCATTGGTATTGTCCCCATATTGTTCTTTGAACAATTTCTCCAAATCGCTCCATGAAGTAATACTATCATCAGGCAACCTCCTGAACCAATCCCTTGCATCCTCTGTGAGTGAATGCACAAATAATTTCATCACCATGTCCTCATGTTCGACTTCATAATCATTGAGCATGTCAATGAAAATTCTCAAATGTTCTTCACCAGTGACAGCATTATTTCCAGAAAACTTCACCACTTTATCCCTTAAATCAAAAGATATGGGATGGGGGGCACCAGGAATACCGGCAAATGATATTTGTCTATATTTTTCGAGGTATATAGGTTTCTTCTGGAAACCGGGAGCGTTAGAGGTACTAGCTGCATTAGCTTGAGTTAGGAGAGAAACTTGGGATAGCTGTGGTGGGACAAACGGGACTTGAGTGCCGATATTGGAAGATGAGGTAGGAGCAGGTTGGGGTGCTTTCTGAGTCGGGATTATGGGAACATTAACTGGTGCAGGATTTGTAGGTGGGATAGACAAACTAGGCCATGAATTTAATGCAGAATTAGACTTTATGAATTGGATTTTCCTTCTGGTCTCTGCGGCCTGAGCCTCATTTTCAACCTTCTCAAGTTCTTTTGCAAGGTCTTCCTTCTCCTTTCGAGCCTTCTCTAGTTCTAGGTCTAATTTTGATACGGAGGGTTGTATAGATTTGCTCGGTATAGCTTGAGGCTCATTTATTTGGATTCCTACAGCCTTACCTTTTCCTTTATCTGGAACTGTTCCAGTGGGCTCTATTGGATTAACTTGAATGGGTTTATAAGCTTGAACTTGAGCAATAATTGGTTCTTGTCTTTGATTTAGGAGTTTTTCCTGTTGTTGAACTTTAGCTTTTAGATTATCAATATTTCCAAAGACGTCCTGATGGAGAGTGGGGATATTCTCTTCTAATTTTTTATTTTGCTCTTTCAAAGCAGCCATCCTTCTTAGCAGAGTATCTCTTTCTATTATTGCATCCAAAGTGGCTCGCTCCCTTTCTTTTTCAAGACGGATGCGCTTAGCTTCTTCCTCAGCAATCCATTTCTTCAAAAATCCTATTTCAGATTGCACTTCTTTAGAATCAGCAGAGGTTGTCTCGGAATCAGCAGGATCATCTAGATCTATAAGGTTCGGTTCTATATATGGGGCTACTCTGGGATTAAAAAGGTTACCAGATGAACTCCTGAATCCTAGCCTACAGTTAATATCTGCTACAGGCCCTGGTCTGGGTGAAGCAATTCCCATAGTAGATACATCTTTATCTTGAAAAACTCTCTGATCTGGTAATGGGGTACTGAAAATACCTCCTAAAAGTCTTGTATTTTCGGATTCAGAACTAAGCGAAGATGATTCTCTTGCTATTATCGGTTGATAATGGGAATTTACAGAGGCATTACCTCTAGGCTTCCAAGTAGGATTTGGATCTATTCTTTTCTTATTTTGGTTCTTCCTACCACCTTGGGGTAAATCAGTGTACATTGATACATCGGGATTGGCTCTCATGTAAGCCCTTGTGTTTTTTCTCTTGTCAGCCATATTTTTCTTTTGTTACAATGAGCACTAGCTTCAAAACCTTGACTGAGTCGCCACCCTTTTTCGAGAAAATACAATAACACTCGTTACTGACAGAAAGAAAACAATACACGAGCGGGAACAAATATACGGAACAAAGAGATCAATCACTGATGTTGTAAGACTGCAACTCTTGCTTGTTAGATAAGACACTCGGATAAGCTGGATGTGTCAGTGTGTAGCAATGGTACTTGGTGTTTATATCTTCATGTTTTCTCAAGTTTTGACACTATGAATATCCCCAGCAGAGTCGCCATTTTGTTGGGGTTTTAAATGGTAATGTTAACAGTACTAAAACTACTAGGCGACAAAAGGCTTAGTACCTAGATATCAGTACATACACAACCTAAAGAATAGCCAATTCTCATTATCACTTGCATATGCAAAGTATTAGGACCCAACTTCAATAAAACCTTAGACGGTTTTCTACTCTTTTGGCTCTGTAAAACCAAGGCGGGTGCACCTGGGGATGGTTCAAAGATGGAATAATTGTATGAGAATTATCCTTAGTTTCATTTTGATTCTCATCTCTAAATCCTTAAACATATAAGTAAATAACTGATAAACACATCCCTTGAACAGATATGGCCAAGAAATCTTCTATAGCTCTGCAGATGTTTTCCAACAACAATGGCTAAATGAAGCTAAAACAATCTAGGCAGGCAAGTGCTGGCCAACTTTGAAAATCTTACAGGAAAGATAAATGAAAATTGATTTTATGATGTATTTTGGAAAAAAGCTAGTTATAATATACTTCTCTTTTAGCTGAAATATGCTCGATCAGTGCCTAATCCGTTGGGAATTCAGAGTCAAGTAAATTCTTGGATCTAATTTGTTGCCTTGCAACGAATTTTCATCAGCAATTCTTACCAGAATTTATCATTCAAGAATCCTTATTAACACCCAAGCAACCTCATCACATTTATCAAAGCCTTTACTTAATCCATTGAATTAACAGCAATAACAAATGGATGTACAGTCTTACTAAATTGCAATCAATTGTATAAGCTTTTACTCACACAACATCAAGGTAACTTAGTATTAAAAAGGAGACAAAATTCAGAGAAGAACAGATATGGGGACAGTTCATAACTTGTATTCATTTCCTTTGAAAATGATATATCCTTTACAAAAAACCCAGAAAAACCTTCAGAAAAGAGGCACAGTCCTTTTTTTTAATTCATCCATTCTCTCTGAGATTTTGACAAAAAGCATACTATAAATATCTTTCCAAAATGTTTTGGACCAAAAAAGAACTAAGCCCAACACTTAGTGAAAACCAAATTCGGACCCTTCTTTAGCCTTGGGATCTCACTTAAATAATGTGAGATGCAACAAGCTTCAGGCTATAGAAGGTGACAGGTGCCCTTCTTTTAAAAAAAACAAAAAACAAGAATAACAGAAGGTTGATTACAACAGCATTTCTTGGCGGGTCCCTTTCTGTTATGCTTCTTGGTTGTTATGATCTGCTTTCGCAATCATTCTTCATCTTCAGAGTACATACCCATAAGGTCTGCAAGTGATGTATTATCTTCTGTTACATGTAAAATCACTTTAACCTGGGGATTTTCTATGTCATCATTGCTGATTACAAGAGTAACAATTACTCTTACATCTTCCTCGTCATCTTCTCCTGACATCTGTTCACTAAACTGATCTTTCCATCTGTTGAAGGTATCGTCATCTGGCCAATCAAAACTTAGGGTTTCTCTTTGTATCTTTATTAAAGAATTGGCATTTTCTTCTAATTCATCGAATTCTTTTCTTATATCAGCATAATACAGTTGTATTTTTACTAGCTCTTCATTTGTCTTTGCCCAAAACCAATAGCCAGTTTCACTGATGATGTTTGTTATTCTGTTATCAAATAATTCATCCATTTCCTTTTTCCATTTGTCCTTTTCCTTTACTGTATCAACAGATTCTAAGGCACAAGGAAATAGGGTGAATTTCTTAGCAAGATATTTTGAAAAACAGAGTGTCAATTTCCTCTGTAAAGAATCTCTTTTATTTTCAAAATTATCTAATTGATTTAATAAATCAAAAATCCTCTCAACCTGATGGTAAGGCATTTGAACTGTAGATATACAAATAATTGTAACATCATTATTCCTCTGTCTCCACTTCTGTGTAAGAGAATCTAGTCCATTCTTTTCTTTATTTAACTCATTTATGAGGGTTACAACCCTTGTCAACTGGTCATAAAAATTTGACCATTGTATTTTATCCCTCAAGTATGTTACACCCTGCCTCCATTTCTCCTCCTGCTGGTTTCTAAATTCTATCTGCCACTCATGTAATTTGGTTTTTTCTGCTTCAAACTCCTCTGCAGTATAGAATTGAGGTCTTTCAGGGGTGTCAGGTATCTCAATAATAGGGGTTAATCCCACAGATGACTGTGGGGGATATGCAATTCTTAATGTACTGGATTCTCCTATTTTTCTCTTTCCAAGTACCTTTTCTAATTGAGACACCCTATTTTCTAACTCAATTCTCCTTTTTACCTCTTGATTATAGGCTTCTACCACTACTTCATATTTATTATGCATATCCATCATTTCCCTCTCTTCTCTTTCCGCAGTAGCCAGGGAAAATTTAGA
The DNA here is from genome assembly GCA_028749045.1 of Cupressus sempervirens. Taxonomy (NCBI): domain Eukaryota; kingdom Viridiplantae; phylum Streptophyta; class Pinopsida; order Cupressales; family Cupressaceae; genus Cupressus; species Cupressus sempervirens. Next base: position 320,993,075 of record CM053789.1, on the reverse strand, counting down.
ATAATCCACATTCATGTGGGCTGCCTGTACATTTGAAGTGTCAGCAACTCTTCTTACAATGATACTCCCTGTCAATCCTGAGTCATCAGGCTGTGATGAAGTAACTCTGGATCCTCTTCTCAGGGACCACATAACAAGGGCAGCTTGATCATTGCTGAATGCTGTACCCAAGAATTCCTCTTTATTTGGATCCTGAAGCCCTAAATTATATGAAACAGAATTAAAAACTAATGCGTCAGCAATGTCCCAATTGGGCAATAATAAAACATTAGCATTTTTTACCATCTGTCTTCCCTCATCAGGGGTTATATTTTGGAACTCTTGAACCATTTGTTCTTTTATTAGACTTTGAATGGAGGCCTCATCCATTTCCGGATGTTCTGCTCTCATATTATTGCACCTTTGCTCAAAAATGTGCATGTTTACTCTCCACGCAAACTGATGGAAAGCCCTAGATCTTACAAAATTGTTATCAGACAAAAAATGCTGACTGGCTTGTTCCAAAACAGGGTCCAATTCCCTTCCTCTGAAATCTGCTGTAGTTAATTCAAAACTTGGTACAGGGGTTTCCTGAGGGTTCCCTTCATCAATCTCTGCTTGTGTAACAAAAATTTCTCCTTGTGACCCCAATTGTTCGAATTGCTCACTGGTGAGTTGTTCTTCCTCAACTCTTATTGGGGTTTGAGAAGGTGAGCCACTTTCATCAGGGGATTCTTCCTCCCTTATTATTCTTCTTCTTTTGGGGAAAGGTTCAGGGGGTCTTTCTTCTAGGACAGTGCTGGAAGATCCAACAATCTGTTTTTCTTTATGCACAACGGGCACTTGCTGTCGGACAATAGTATACCCTGTTTTCTTCCGTACCACCAGTGGACCTACTCCAATGTTGGGAGTGAAACCCAACTTTCTCATAATTTCTCTGGCTTTATCTGGAAAAGAATTAATAAAATGTTGTTTCTTCTCATTCATTACCTCCATTATCTCAGAGAAATTGCTCATGAGTTTATGTACTTTGTCTGCATTGTTCGCAACATTACTAAGAGGACTGAAATTTTTATCAAAACAATTAATGAATTCCAAAATTTTTGAATAGACTCTCCATTTTTCTTTCTTTATTTCTTGCTCATGGAGAGAGTATTCATTTCTTATTATATCTTCTGGAAAATAGAATTCATGCTGGACTGGACGCAGCTTGATTCTCAATCTAAGGGCAGAGTTAAAGAAACCTTCTGCATCACAAAAACGAGAGTGAGACACTGCCATTTTGTATTGATCCAAAAATTTATGGAGAAAGACCCATCCTTCTTTAGTTATCACAAATTGGTGGGCTATAGTACAAGTAGGAAAAATTGATCCTGTCCCCCTTTTGTGCAAAAAGGCCTCCTCCACTCCTCCCAACTGCCACAAAAATTCAGCTATCCCTACCTTCAAGGGTACTTGATAGGGTAACACATGGGGTGTTCCTTTGAAACCATAGATCCTGATGACCGTTGAAACTGAATATGGGATAATATCTCCCCAATTATGTGAAACCTTCAGATTGTGGGTTTTGTCCATAGGCCTGATAAGGTGCATCAATGCCTTAGGGATTCTGGGATTGTCACTCAATAAGAGGCACCTTAGTTTGGAGGCAAAGTGCCTATCAAATCTAATGAAGCTAGCATTTTCTGCTTCCCAGGTCATGTCTGCACTCCATAATTGGACTGGTAGTGCTTCCCCTTCTTGTTCTCTATTTAAAACCATTTCCTTACTAAAATAAGTGGCCCCTTTAAAAAGAAACATATGCATCAGTAAGGAATACTGACCCCAAACCTTTTCCACCTTGCCCTGTGCAATCTCCAGCAATCCATGATGGATCTCATTTGCCAAGTAAGATGCAAAATCAAAACTTATTTCCACACCAAAAGAAGAGATTTGGGTGATCATATACATGAAGCTCACCGGAATAAAATCTTCTTCGCCCTCTCCGAAGACTCTGCACAGGGTCCTATATATCTCCACTGCCCTGGCATTAAAACATGATTTCTTGAAGGGCTCTTTAGAAGATGATGTTATGGTTGGGAGGCCTCCAATTCGGCCTATGTGGGCTTTCAGTGCACCCTGTCTAACTACATCCCTCTTGGATATATATTCCTTTTCTAAATCTATCAGATTAATGGGCACATGATACATGGTGAGGGGTCCCAGACTGAATACCTTCCTAATCTCCTCGGGACTGATGGTAACTAAAGCCTCACCATCTACTCTCCTCACTACCTTAGTGGCTTGGTCATAGTTTTTTGCTATGGCTTCAAGCAAGTCAAAATCCATGAACACGCTGGGAACAACAAGCTTCCCAAGATCAAAATTCCAAATGTTGGCATGAGGGGCATATAACTTTCTCTCTGCAAACCATTTCTTGAATAGACTCAAACCAGTCTGAGCGGTTTGAGCATCCCGGACCCAATTACCCTTATCATACAATCCATCAGCTACCCTAAGCCTAGGATTGAGTGAGGTCAACCTCTTAACTTGCACCGTTTCTACAGTGGACTCAGGAAGTAACTCAAGCAAATCATCATGCACATTTCTATCCAGGTAGTTCACTGCTCCTGTAAATCCCTTCTTAGGAGGCATCTTGAGCTATCCTCTTTAAAACTTAAAAGCTCACAAAGATGATGGCAGTTTTACTTACTTGAATTCTGTCTCAATTTTCCTTTGAATTCCTGCAAAATTTCAGCGAACAGATAACTTGACAATTTCTTATCAACCTTGGCACGCTTTTCTTTCAGTAATAGCTTCTGCACAGGAATGGCTTCAAATCTTTTCTCGCGTGAAATGAAACTGATGCAATCTCTCTGTATTATACTCTGTTTTTTTTTTACGGATGAAGCTTTCTTGTCTAATTAATACAGAGAGTGGCACTACATTTTTATTTTAAAACTGCGCCGTTGATCTTCAAAGATCCTATGATCATGCGGTACAAAGAGAACAACTAGGAGTTACACTTGCCATGTCAGTCATATTACCCAATGAGAGCTTGCCATGTACATAATTCTTTCTTTTGATGGCACTTACCTTTAAACCTACTGACGACGGAGAACACGTGTCAGCATGTCGCTACTTCGTTATGCATAAAGAACAAGCACCTTGTCATAACGAGGCGGCGACAACCGTTGATCGGATCAAGAAATGATCGAAAGATACGCTACAGGGCTTCTTAAGAAAGAAGGCGGTGGGCCCATCTCGCTATGTCGCTATAATTATCTTCCTTGCAACTCTTCATAACGAGATAGCGAGCTCCATTGATTCACTTCAAACTGACGTTCCAGATTTCTTTTACATTTAGTCAGGTAAGCATTAATGAGAATCGGATTTCTGCATAGCTAGCACATGTCAAATTTTATCAGTCACCTGTCATTACACGTCATCAAAGATCTTGCCGATCTTTTACCATTTCACGGGGCCTCGCTAACTCGCTAACGGTGAAGCACCTTAACTTTCCGATAGCGAGGTAGCGAGCTTCGGCACTTTAAAGGATTCCGTGCCGGAAAAAGCAAGGGGGTACCCAGTAACTACTCCCGTTAATTAAAACTGATTCTGACAATAGTATTCATGACAGGTCATGCCACCTGGTGTAATTATGATACAAGCGAGATGCAATGTCATCATTTTAAGATTTTCACGTGGCCTCGCTACTTCGCTAACGGTGAAGCACCTCAACTTTCCGATAGCGAAATGGCGAAACTTCCGAAAAAAATCAACATTCCGGCTCTGATGTCAGATATTCTAGTGGGTCCTTCTTCCCCTTTTTATGGCGAATTGCAAAGTATACCTGCACAATAAAGTAATTAATAAGCAAATCTTCGATTGCCGCACATTCATTTCATGGTCCCACCGCTTAAAAACTCGACACTCGCTATCTCGCTATACTTAATGAGCATGCAACTTTCAATAGCGAGATAACGCCAGCGGTAGATCTAATCAGATCTGACGGTTGGGACAAACAGTAAGAAAGGTAACCCGGGAGAAAGGACAAGGAATAAGGAAGCATATTCGCTTCTTTTGAATTTTGAAAATTTTCGCGCCCAACCATTTATAAATAGAGATGAATGTAAGGCTTACAAGGCGAATATTTCTCAAAGATGTTTTATCCAAAACCTTATACTTCATTTAGACATAGATCATCTGACCTTTCTATGGTTTAACTGAAAAAAATTTACTGCAGAAAAAGTCAGACCAACAGTGGCTCTGTCTGGGGATGATAGACTACTTGAGTCTATGCAAGGATTCAGAATCTATGGGAGAGCAGACCACACATCCGGGAAATGACAACTTCTTCAGAGAGCACTGAGCAACACACAAAAACAAAAACTCAGACTGTACAAGGATTTACAGAAAACAGGACGCTGGGAAAACCTAAAACTAATGTTCATGGAAGAAACTAAGTATTTTTTCAAGAAAAATACCTCTTCAAGAACTGTCCATGAACTGGAAATTCAAGAATATTATCAAATACATCTTTGATTATGTAGGAATGTTCACCCCAAGTATTCTCAATGAGATATGGGCCTAACCAAATGGGGTCAAATTTGCCATGTTTTCCTTTATCTTCAATTCTGGCGTTCCACATTAAGACTAGGTCTCCATTTTCAAATTTCTTGTTTACAGTTCTTTTATCATAGAGTGTTTTGACTTGTAACTGCAATTTTTGATTTCTCAGAGATGCTTCTCTCCTGGCTTCGGTCAATCCTACCAGTTCATTCATTCTTTCTTTCATTTCATCAGTAGTATCTTCATCATATGACTGGATGTAATTGTATAATCCCATCAAATTGTTCTGGGGCATTCTAACTTGAATTCCATACACTAAATCAAATGGAGCCACCCCAATTGCCTTCTTTACAGTTACTCTGTCAGCCCATATTGCCAACTGTAACTTGGAATCCCATGCCCTTTTATTATCGTCCAAGGTTCTCTTAATGATTTTCAACAGGCTTTTATTTGTGGATTCAGCTTGTCCATTCCCTTGTGGATGATATGGGGCAGACGTTGTTCTTGTCATTCCATATTTATCACAAAAATTTATGAATTCCTCAGACCTAAAACACATAGCATTATCTGTGACAACTTTCTGTGGACATCCAAATCTGGAAATGATATTATTCAATAAGAAATTATTTACTACTTTACTCGTTGCATTTCTGGTAGGGATAGCCTCTACCCATTTTGTAAAGTAGTCAGTAGCAACCAGAATCCAGGAATAGCCAGTACTGGACTTGGGAAAAATTTCTCCTATGAAGTCCAGACCCCATTGTTGAAAAGGTGCTTTAGTTTCAACTGGCTTCAGTGGAGTATTTCCTGAGAATTTCAGCTTCCCAGCAAATCTCTGACAAGGATCACATTTTTTAACCATAATTTGAGCATCTTTGAACAAAGTGGGCCACCAGAAACCAACTCTCATTATCTTATGCGCAGTAGTTTTGGCCATGTAATGTCCTCCACATACTCCAGCATGCATTTCTTTCAAAATTTTGTTTGCCCTTTCTCTGTCAACACATTTCAACAGAACTCCTTCAAAGTTTCTCCACCATAAGTTATTTTGAACAATTACATACCTGATGGCTTGCAATTTAATATTCCTTTTTTCATTATTAGGCAGATGGGGAGGAACTTCCATGTGTTGCAAATAATGTATAACATTAATGTACCAGTCACACTGGTCCATGTCGTATAAATCAGTTCTGAAATCATCATTTACTAGGTTTATCTGATTAGCTTCCAGGTTAGTTTTGGCCATAAGTTTGGCCAAACCTTGACCTCTGACTAACTTAGTTATCTGCATATCAATGTTAAATTCTTGGATTCTATTGATCCATCTGCATCTCCTTCCTGACACTTCCTGCTGAGAGAAAATATCTTTAACTGCAGCACTAGGTACAAAGGCAATAATAGTAGCACCTACCAAATAACTTCTGAATGCTTTTACAGCCTTTACCAAAGCATAGGCTTGTTTTTCATTTATTTCGTACTTCAGTTCAGCATGCTGCAGGGATTTGCTAAAAAAGGCAATAGGCTGTTCGTACCCTTCTTGGTTTTTCTGTAATAAAACTGCAGCCACAGTATGGAATGATGCAAAAGAAAAGATATGCATGGGTTTTGTATAATCTGGGGTCCTCAACACTGGAGCATTTTTTATCGCAGTCTTTATATCCTGAAATGCCTGTGAAGGTTCACCATTCCAGTCTATAACAGCTCCTTTCTTGAGCATTTTTGAAATGGGTCTACTGATTTCAGCAAAATTTGTAACAAACCTCCTCAGAAAATTAACCTGGCCAAAAAAGGACTGTATACCTTTCACGTTTTTAGGTTTAGGGACTTTATCAATAGCCATTACCCTTTCTGGGTCTATTTTTACCCCATCTTTGGACACTATGTGTCCTAATAACTTTCCTTCTGTGACCCCAAACGAGCATTTCTTTGGGTTTAGGGATACCCCATATTCCAGGGCTTTTATAAAAATTTTGTTCAAGTGTTCATAGTGATCTTCAGCCTTATTAGAATACGCTGTAAGATCATCCTGGTACACAACCATAAATTTGTCAATATATTCATGAAATGCTACATCCATGGCTCTTTGGAAAGTAGCTCCTGCATTAATCAAGCCAAAAGGCATCCTCACATACACATATGTTCCCCAAGGGGTTGTGAAGGCTGTTTTGAACTGTTCACTTTCTTTTACCAGAACTTGATTATATCCAGAAAAGCCATCCATCATTGACATTAATTCAGAGCCGGTCACTTGTTGCAACATAGCTTCCATATTAGGTAAGCCATAATTATCTTTTAGAGATGCAATGTTTAGATTTCTAAAATCCACACAAAGCCTAATATCTCCATTCTTTTTTCTTACAGGAACAAGGTTTGAAACCCAAGTGGAATGCCTAATTGGTTTGATTATTCCGCCATCTCTCAGTTTTGTCAGTTCTTCCTGCATTTTTAGGGCAAGGGTGGGATTGATTGGCCTCTGCTTTTGCCTAAAGGGTTTTACATTTTCTTTCAAGGGTATGACATGCTGGAAAAGGTCCTCCCTATAAGCTTTAAGGTCATCATATGACCAAGCAAAAACATGCCTGTACTTTCTAAGTAGGTCAATCAATGCTTTTCTGATTTGAACTGGCAGATCTTGGCCGATGTAAACCTTTTTAGGGATTTCATTCGTTCCCAAATTCACTTCTTCTAGCTCTTGCGGCTTGGGGTCCTTTATTTCCGATCTCACTCTGTCTTGGTTATCAAAAATGTTCTCCAAGACTACCAACCCCTTAGGCATCTTATTTGTTTTTAATTGCATGATTTCTTGACCAAAAATGGTTTCTTTCCCTTTTATGGTTTCAATCAGTCCATTGCAGTCCATCTCCTGCCCATGGTATCTGTCTTCATTTAGCAAAAAATTTGTGATATCTTTGTCATCTTCAAACACCTGCCAATTGTCAATGTTGTCAGGTATAGAAGGTCTGTTTTGAATCTCAATCTGGGAGATTCCTGCAAATGATATTTCTTTTGGTTTGATAGCTACATTAGCCAGAAGATCAGCCATTTTATTCTGGGTTCTATCTCTCCATGAGATCCCAAATGCATCAAAGAATTCTATTTGATCCCAGACCTCGTTTCTATATTGTTTTAATCTCCTATTTTTTGAGGAGTATGTTCCTTTAATCTGAGAGATGATCAATTCAGAATCCCCTATGACATACAATTTCTTAATTTTGTGATGTGTGGCCATTTTGAGACCTAGCAACAATGCTTCATATTCAGCAATGTTATTTGTGCAAGCAAACTTCAAGGTGAATGAATACCTGAAGGTGTTATTTTCAGGGGATACAAAGACTACACCTGCCCCTGCACCTTCTTTAGAACTAGCCCCATCAAAGAACATTGTCCACAGTTTTGGTGAATTCATGCAACATTCAACCTCATTTTCAATAATATCAGGTAAGTTTTCCACTTCCTGAATAATCAATTCAGCCCTGAAAGCATTAATCCCAGTGTCTAGGAAACAGGTGGTATCTTTGTCAATGTCTTCACCTAAGATGTGGTTAACCCTTGGTTCCCTATTTACCCTGACAGCTTTGTCTCCTATATGGAAAGTGGCATAAGTAAGGTCACACTGTAGGCTTCCTCCCATGGCGGCACTCCATTTTCTGGAAAGTAGCATCCCGTAATGTGGGGGTATATCCACTACAAGGACAGACATGGTTAATTCCACCTCAGGAAATGCAGCCAGTTTAAATGGTAAGGCATTTATAGTACCTATTACTGGAACCTCTCTAGCATCCATCCCTCGGCATCTACCTTGCTTAGTATCCACCTTCAATCCTAGGGCCTCCATTACTTTAAAAGGCATTATAGTGTTGGAAGCTCCAGAATCGATCATACAATTCTTTAAGGTTTTCCCTTTTATGATTAAACTAAGGAAAAAAGGGTCAATATCTTGTATGAATGCAACTGATGAATCATCTAAGAACATCTGAGGAATCTGGGATATAATACCATTGTCCTCTATTATTAATGGGGTCTGTTGGGCTACCGCTTGATTATCAATACTATTGTTGTTTGCTATTCCACCCAACCATGACAAAGCCTTATTTTTATGCTCTTCAATTCTAAAGAGCTCAGACAAGGGTACTTTCACAGTAATTTGAGATAAAATGGCAATCATATCAACAGGTTCAACTATAGTAGGTTTTACAATAGTACCTGGGATCGGAGTCTTTTGAGTAGTGGGCATCACTTTTAGCTTGACAACATCCGGTTCTGATTTCTTTGGTTGCACTACGGTCTTTGT